>JANJGK010004075.1:0-69922 GCA_039081455.1 Macrobrachium rosenbergii | reverse complement strand
AGAAATGAGGTAAACAAACAAGAAAGCCAAAGTAATAAGTAAATGAAAACAAGGCAGACTACAGAAGTGTAGCTTCCTAACGAAGACTAAGTTATGCCCCCCCCTCAACCCCACCCCCACCCCACAACCACCTTCGCGCGCACACCCTAATGCTCCCTCCCAGGAACTGTGTCATTCAAACCATTTTTTTTAGGCTCCTGCATAAACCCTTGAGCACTTACCATGGGCATGAGGTCACAATTTGGAAAGCGTGTGAGTGTGAAATTAAAGTGACTGTATTTTCATTTAAAAGTTAGCTTAATACATTACCCTTAAAAAGAGAAATAAATGGTTGACTTAAGAATATAGGAGTGAGTGTGTGTGTATGTAAAAAGGTCCACTGACACCTTCCGGTCTCCCTCCAGCTACTCAGTGAGACTGACGGGAATTTGAACCAGAATTGATGCAACAAAAACCATGTGATTTGGACGAGGGTTGAAGGTTGGGGCCGGGGGGGGGGGGGGGCGGCGTTCATTCCTATTCCCCTGAAACACATCCCAAAAACAGACACACACACACAAAACACAGACAAAATCCGATGGAGAAAAATCAGTCCCTTCTTGTCTGTCTGTCGCCGGATGATGAGCTTCCATGTCACTAGACCTGATTCAAAAATGCTTTTCAAATTGACACATCATCCATCATCTATTATCGATACCATCATCCACAGTGGCAGTTCTAACGACCTTTCCTGACACTTTAAGTGTTGGTATATCAACAATTCTATTGAGCGATCTGAGATACCTCCCTGACCTTTCAGAGACCGTACGTGTGACAGACAGCTTTTGTGAGGACATGATTGTCTTCTCACCGTTTCCAAAAACAGCAGCAAATTCACCATCACGCGATGGTAACCGATTCCTCCTCATTCCCCGAGGTATACCTCTTGGTCCTGAGTGCCACCCTACCCACGAAATAACAATAACCCTTCAAATACTTCCGTTGCCGAGATTTAGAACCGATCTGACCAAGCTTCGGCTGACTCTTACAAAAACAACAAAATCATTAGCAACCGCTGTGACTCATGTGAACAACATCTTCAACAAGGAGAATGGTAACTTCCAGGGATCCAGCTTATGAGAGAGAGAGAGAGAGAGAGAGAGAGAGAGAGAGAGAGAGAGAGAGAGAGAGAGAGAGAGTTAAAAGCAAAAGGTCTCCTCCAGAAGAATTCTTTCTTAGGCCTTTATTGACGTTAAGTGCGTGGGATTGGCATGATTGGGAGTGGTATTGTTATTACGGGGATTCGGTTTGGTATGGTTGGGACTGGGATTGACATGATTGGGATTTTGATTGGAATTATGCAGATTGGTCTGACTGGGATTGGCATTACGGGATTGGGATTTGCATGGTTGGGATTGGTATTGGAATTACGGGGATTGGGATTGGTATGCTTGGGATGGGATTGGCACGATCGAGATTCAGATTGATTTGGTTGGGATTGGCATGATTGGGATTTGGATTTGCTCGAAGGGGATTGCTCTGATTGTGATTGGCATGATTTGGATTGTGACTGGCATTACAGGATTGGAATTGGTATGATTAGGATTGGGATCGGCATGTTTGGGACTGGGTTTGACATGATTGGGATTGGCATGATTGGGATTGATATTGGAATTACGGGGATTGGTATGATTGGGATTTGGTGTTGCATGGTCGGGATTGGGATTGATTTGGTTGGGATTTTGGATTGCATGATGGCTAATTTGTAATGATTTTTGTAAACATTATAGTCTTTAGGTCTAAATCTCCTTTTCGTACGATTATTCTCTCTCTCTCTCTCTCTCTCTCTCTCTCTCTCTCTCTCTCTCTCTCTCTCTCTCTCTCTCTCTCTCTCAAAATGCAACTGCATCATCAGGCTAATTTGTAATGATTTTTGTAAACATTTATTGTCCATAGGTCTAAAGCTTCCTTTCGTACGATTATTCTCTCTCTCTCTCTCTCTCTCTCTCTCTCTGAGCCTGCGCTGGAGCGTGTGAAAGCAGAGATTAAATTAGCGTGCATCAATACCCGTGCATTCATACGCCTCAACCGCGTGAGCGCGCGTGCGTGTATGTGTGTGTGTGTGTGTGTGTGTGTGTGTGTGTGTGAGCGACTGCTGAAAGTAAGAGGAGTCCAACTTACTGAAATATTTGAGAGAGAGAGAGAGAGAGAGAGAGAGAGAGAGAGAGAGAGAGAGAGAGAGAGAGCTGCCTGTATGTGAAACCTCTGATAGACGTAGGCCTAAGCCCAACAGCCATTCAGACGCCCAAACTGACTGACTGAATGGTGGGCGTGACTGTGTTTAGTGACTGTTGAAGTGGAAGAAGAAGAAGCAGCAGCAGGAGAACGAGTCGATGATATTATCTGTCGTGGAACTGAAAATGAGGAACAAAAGGAAGCAGCGAGAAAGAAGCCACAAAGGTCTCGTGACAAAGACGGAATTCCCTGACTCCCCTCAGGAACACGAGGGAAATCTTTTCAAACCCTTCCACCCATTTTGGGTACAAGTCCCTCACGTATAGTTAGACCGATTTACTCTCTCTCTCTCTCTCTCTCTCTCTCTCTCTCTCTCTCTCTCTCTCTCTTTCTCCCTCAATGCCTCTCTCTCCCGCTTTCTCTCCCTCAATCTCTCTTGTTCTCTCCCTCTCTCTCACTCTCCTTCAATCTTTCTCTCTCTCTCTCGTTCTCCCTCAATCTCTCTCTCTCTCTCTCTTTCTCTCCCTCAATGCCTCTCTCTCCCGCTTTCTCTCCCCCAATCTCTCTCGTTCTCTCCCTCTCTCTCACTCTCCTTCAATCTTTCTCTCTCTCTCTCGTTCTCCCTCAATCTCTCTCTCTCTCTCTCTTTCTCTCCCTCAATGCCTCTCTCTCCCGCTTTCTCTCCCCCAATCTCTCTCGTTCTCTCCCTCTCTCTCACTCTCCTTCAATCTTTCTCTCTCTCTCTCGTTCTCCCTCAATCTCTTTCTCTCTCTCTTTCTCTCCCTCAACGCCTCTCTCTCCCGCTTTCTCTCCCTCAATCTCTCTCGTTCTCTCCCTCTCTCTCACTCTCCTTCAATCTTTCTCTCTCTCTCTCGTTCTCCCTCAATCTCTCTCTCTCTCTCTCTTTCTCTCCCTCAACGCCTCTCTCTCCCGCTTTCTCTCCCTCAATCTCTCTCGTTCTCTCCCTCTCTCTCACTCTCCTTCAATCTTTCTCTCTCTCTTTCGTTCTCCCTCAATCTCTCTCTCTCTCTCTCTTTCTCTCCCTCAATGCGTGTGTGTGTGTCTCTCTCTCACTGCTGATAACCGTTGTATCTGCGTTCGATCCCGTAGCCCGGGAGACTTCTTTCAATTATGAGACTAGTTGCTGCTCCACGGTTGTGGGTCGTAGATGGGTTTGGAGAGAGAGAGAGAGAGAGAGAGAGAGAGAGAGAGAGAGAGAGAGAGAGAGAGAGAGAGAGAGAGAGAGAGCTGTGCAGACCTGCTTCTGAGAGAATAATTTTATGAAAAGAAAATTGATGCCTATGAAAATCAGCGCACAAGTCAACTGCGCAATAATACGCACGAGCGTGCGTGCGCATTTGAACGTCAGTCTGCATATATGGGAGTGCGTACAATACTGAATGGATGGAATGCGATACAGAGTTCAGACCAGAGGCCAAGCTAAGCTGGAACCTATGAGGTCATTCAGCACAGTAAGGGAAATAGAGTAAAAAGGTTTGAAAGGCGTGACAGGAGGGACAGAAAGGTTTGAAAGGTGTGACAGGAGGGACAGAAAGGTTTGAAAGGTGTGACAGGAGGGACAGAAAGGTTTGAAAGGCATGACAGGAGGGACAGAAAGGTTTGAAAGGCATGACAGGAGGGACAGAAAGGTTTGAAAGGTGTGACAGGAGGGACAGAAAGGTTTGGAAGGTGTGACAGGAGGGACAGAAAAGTTTGAAAGGCATGACAGGAGGAACAGAAAGGTTTGAAAGGTGTGACAAGGACAGAAAGGTTTGAAAGGCGTGACAGGAGGGACAGAAAGGTTTGAAAGGCGTGACAGGAGGGACAGAAAGGTTTGAAAGGCGTGACAGGAGGAACAGAATTGTTTGAAAGGCGTGACAGGAGGAACAGAAAGGTTTGAAAGGTGTGACAGGAGGAACAGAAAGGTTTGAAAGGCGTGACAGGAGGGACAGAAAGGTTTGAAAGTCATGACAGGAGGGACAGAAATGTTTGAAAGGTGTGACAGGAGGAACAGAAAGGTTTGAAAGGTGTGACAGGAGGGACAGAAAGGTTTGAAAGGCATGACAGGAGGGACAGAAAGGTTTGAAAGGCGTGACAGGAGGGACAGAAAAGTTTGAAAGTCATGACAGGAGGGACAAATGTTTGAAAGGTGTGACAGGAGGAACAGAAAGGTTTGAAAGGTGTGACAGGAGGGACAGAAAGGTTTGAAAGGCATGACAGGAGGGACAGAAAGGTTTGAAAGGTGTGACAGGAGGAACAGAAAGGTTTGAAAGGTGAGACAGGAGGGACAGAAAGGTTTGAAAGGTGTGACAGGAGGAACAGAAAGGTTTGAAAGGTGTGACAGGAGGGACAGAAATGTTTGAAAGGCGTGACAGGAGGGACAGAAAGGTTTGAAAGGTGTGACAGGAGGGACAGAAAGGTTTGAAAGGTGTGACAGGAGGACAGAAAGGTTTGAAAGGCATGACAGGAGGAACAGAAAGGTTTGAAAGGTGTGACAAGGACAGAAAGGTTTGAAAGGCGTGACAGGAGGGACAGAAAGGTTTGAAAGGCGTGACAGGAGGGACAGAAAGGTTTGAAAGGCGTGACAGGAGGAACAGAATTGTTTGAAAGGCGTGACAGGAGGAACAGAAAGGTTTGAAAGGTGTGACAGGAGGAACAGAAAGGTTTGAAAGGCGTGACAGGAGGAACAGAAAGGTTTGAAAGGCGTGACAGGAGGAACAGAAAGGTTTGAAAGACGTGACTGGAGGAACAGAAAGGTTTGAAAGGCGTGACAGGAGGGACAGAAAGGTTTGAAAGGCGTGACTGGAGGGACAGAAAGGTTTGAAAGGCGTGACAGGAGGAACAGAAAGGTTTGAAAGGTGTGACAGGAGGAACAGAAAGGTTTGAAAGGCGTTTCAGGAGGAACAGAAAGATTTGAAAGGCGTGACAGGAGGAACAGAAAGGTTTGAAAGGCGTGACAGGAGGAACAGAAAGGTTTGAAAGGCGTGACAGGAGGAACAGAAAGGTTTGAAAGGCGTGACAGGAGGGACAGAAAGGTTTGAAAGGTGTGACAGGAGGGACAGAAAGGTTTGAAAGGCGTGACAGGAGGAACAGAAAAGTTTGAAAGGCGTGACAGGAGGGACAGAAAGGTTTGAAAGGCGTGACAGGAGGGACAGAAAGGTTTGAAAGGCGTGACAGGAGGAACAGAAAGGTTTGAAAGGCGTGACAGGAGGGACAGAAAGATTTGAAAGGCGTGACAGGAGGGACAGAAAGGTTTGAAAGGCGTGACAGGAGGAACAAAGGTTTGAAAGGCGTGACAGGAGGAACAGAAAGGTTTGAAAGGCGTGACAGGAGGAACAGAAAGGTTTGAAAGGCGTGTCAGGAGGGACAGAAAGGTTTGAAAGGCGTGACATGAGGAACAGAAAGGTTTGAAAGGCGTAACAGCAGGAACAGAAAGGTTTGAAAGGCGTGACATAAGGAACAGAAAGGTTTGAAAGGCGTGACAGGAGGAACAGAAAGGTTTGAAAGGCGTGACAGCAGGGGCAGAAAGGTTTGAAAGGCGTGACAGCAGGGACAGAAAGGTTTAAAAGGCGTGACAGGAGGAACAGAATTGTTTGAAAGGCGTGACAGGAGGAACAGAAAGGTTTAAAAGGCGTGACAGGAGGAACAGAAAGGTTTGAAAGGCGTGACAGGAGGGACAGAAAGGTTTGAAAGGCATGACAGGAGGAACAGAAAGGTTTGAAAGGTGTGACAAGGACAGAAAGGTTTGAAAGGCGTGACAGGAGGGACAGAAAGGTTTGAAAGGCGTGACAGGAGGGACAGAAAGGTTTGAAAGGCGTGACAGGAGGAACAGAATTGTTTGAAAGGCGTGACAGGAGGAACAGAAAGGTTTGAAAGGCGTGACAGGAGGAACAGAAAGGTTTGAAAGGCGTGACAGGAGGAACAGAATTGTTTGAAATGCGTGACAGGAGGAACAGAAAGGTTTGAAAGGCGTGACAGGAGGAACAGAAAGGTTTGAAAGGCGTGACAGGAGGAACAGAAAGGTTTGAAAGGCGTGACAGGAGGAACAGAAAGGTTTGAAAGGCGTGACACGAGGGACAGAAAGTTTTGAAAGGCATGACAGGAGGGACAGAAAGGTTTGAAATGTGTGACAGGAGGGACAGAAAGGTTTGAAAGGTGTGACAGGAGGAATAGAAAGGTTTGAAAGGCGTGACAGGAGGGACAGAAAGGTTTGAAAGGGGTAACAGGAGGGACAGAAAGTTTTGAAAGGCATGACAGGAGGGACAGAAAGGTTTGAAATGTGTGACAGGAGGGACAGAAAGGTTTGAAAGGTGTGACAGGAGGAATAGAAAGGTTTGAAAGGCGTGACAGGAGGGACAGAAAGGTTTGAAAGGGGTAACAGGAGGGACAGAAAGTTTTGAAAGGCGTTACAGGAGGGACAGAAAGGTTTGAAAGGTGTGACAGGAGGAATAGAAAGGTTTGAAAGGCGTGACAGGAGGGACAGAAAGGTTTGAAAGGCGTGACAGGAGGGACAGAAAGGTCTGAAAGGCGTAACAGGAGGGACAGAAAGGTTTGAAAGGCGTGACAGGAGGGACAGAAAGGTTTGAAAGGTGTGACAGGAGGAACAGAAAGGTTTGAAAGGCGTAACAGGAGGAACAGAAAGGTCTGAAAGGCGTGACAGGAGGGACAGAAAGGTTTGAAAGGCGTAACAGGGGGAACAGAAAGGTTTGAAAGGCGTAACAGGGGGAACAGAAAGGTTTGAAAGGCGTAACAGGGGGAACAGAAAGGTTTGAAAGGCGAAACAGGGGGAACAGAAAGGTCTGAAAGGCGTAACAGGGGGAACAGAAAGGTTTGAAAGGCGTAACAGGAGGGACAGAAAGGTTTGGAAGTCGTGACAAGACGGACAGAAAGGTCTGAAAGGCGTGACAGGAGGAACAGAAAGGATTGAAAGGCATAACAGGAGGAACAGAAAGGTCTAAAAGGCGTGACAGGAGGAACAAAAGGTTTGAAAGGTGTAACAGGAGGAACAGAAAGGTCTGAAAGGCGTGACAGGAGGGACAGAAAGGTTTGAAAGGCGTAACAGGGGGAACAGAAAGGTTTGAAAGGCGTGACAGGAGGGACAGAAAGGTTTGAAAGGCGTGACAGGAGGAACAGAAAGGTTTGAAAGGCGTAACAGGGGGAACAGAAAGGATTAAAAGGCGTAACAGGGGGAACAGAAAGGTTTGAAAGGCAAAACAGGAGGAACAGAAAGGATTGAAAGGCATAACAGGAGGAACAGGAAGGTCTGAAAGGCGTAACAGGAGGAACAGAAAGGATTGAAAGGCATAACAGGAGGAACAGAAAGGATTGAAAGGCATAACAGGAGGAACAGAAAGGATTGAAAGGCATAACAGGAGGAGCAGAAAGGTCTGAAAGGCATAACAGGAGGAAACCTTCTGCAATTGAAGACTAAGAATCAATTGTTAGGGGAAAGAGGGTTAAGGGAAGCAAGGTGGAAGAAAGAGAATATGGATGGAGGTACCATAAAAAGCGTTAGGGGGATGCGACCAACGCCAGCAAAGAGGGGGAAATAACCACTGAAAAAGTCCTCGTGTCAAGCTGAAGTCAGGGTCGAGGTATTGCATACAAACACAGCATTCGTCTTTTTTTCTGAGACACCGTCATTGTAGCCTCGCACAGGCACCCACTCACCCTGTGGTGTAGGACTAGCCTTGCACAAGCACCCAATTACCCTGTAGTGCAGCACTAGCCTCGCACAGGCCCCAGTGAACCAAGAGCTGGTTTGATATAAAAAAAGGGGAAAAAAATAGGCCTCATTTGTAGGGGTCCGTGCGAGGCTAGAAGGGAAATCTCACTCAGTTCAGTGGACTGGAAAGGCTTCTTCCGTTTTCTGTCCTGTCTCTTTCCAGTTCCAGATCCCTGGAGGAGAGGCAACGGGAGTTCCTTCTTCAGGGACTCTGAGACTGGCCCCATGGATGAATGAACCTTTGTCGATTCTCTGGAGGAGAAGAAACCAGAGTCAAAAGGCGCCTGAAATCGTCGTCAGGTCGGTCGGACTCCCAGAGACGAGACACATGAACATACACTTTCTTTCTCTCTCTCTCTCTCTCTCTCTCTCTCTCTCTCTCTCTCTCTCTCATATGAAAATCACTATGTGAACCGAAAAGAATGAACAGCTTCTACATTCTGGTGTACATACAGCCACATTAACCACGGGACAATCCAGTCAATTAATGAGTCCATCAACTTGTTACCACCACAACAAAGGTCTATCTAGGTCTGCTCCTTCTCCTCCTTTGCTTTCTCTCCGAAACCAACCTCAATCATCGCCTCCTGCTGCTCTTCTCTTTGAGCATAATAACCCCGGATGGCAGCGAGGTGAAACCTCCGCTAAACCTCACTGGGTTAAATCAAACCGGATTCGACAGAGCTGTCGCCATATCAAGTTTGGTTCTGAAGGGAAAAAGAGACTTAATCTCACTTTATTTCATATCTGATTCAGGAGTCGTAGGTCTAATATCTCGCGTCGTCATTATCATCTCTCTCGCTGTCATTGCACGGCAGCCAACACCGGCCCCCCCCCCCCCCCCCCCAACAACCACCCACGGTTCCCGATGCTCCAGTGGCTCTGACTTCGTCTTCCGTCGTCATCTACAAGAGTGTGACGCAAAGCAGTCCTTACTCTGTTACTTAATGAAGTCTTTCCCATAAACACGATAATCGGGATCGAACTCTTGCATACGAGCGCCATGTTGGTATGGTTTCTTTTTTTTCTGAGCCACCCTGTCTTTGTAGCCTCGCACAGGCACCCAACCGCCGTTAGGTCTGGGACTTCTAGCCTCGAACAGGCCTCAGTGAGCCCAGAGCTGATTTGAATTAAAGAGAAGAAAAAAGCCTCAGGAGAAGCCGTCACCTGTAGGGGCAGGAGCGAGGCTAGGGAGCAGATCTCATAGGGACTTCCGTCTTCTGTTGTGTGTCTCTCTCTCTCTCTCTCTCTCTCTCTCTCTCTCTCTCTCTGTTCCAGTTCCAGTTCCCCGGAAGAGAGGCAACAGGAATTCCTCCTCCTCCTCCTCTTCCTCCTCTTCCTCCTCCTCCTCCTCCTCCTCCTCCTTCTTCTTCTTCTTCTTCTTCTGAGGCTGATTCCATGGAATGAAGATGGACGGGGCGGGGGGGGGGGTTTATGGGTGATGATGTCATCAAAAGAGAGTGATTATTAATAACTGAAAGAGACTATAATAGAGAATGATGACCCCAGAGAAGGCAGTTGGAAAGAAGAGCCCACAGAGACTCACTCTCTCTCTCTCTCTCTCTCTCTCTCTCTCTCTCTCTCTCTCTCTCTCTCTTCCACCAGGGCAGTGCCGATGCCCCAGAATTCCACTACTCAATACCCAGAATTCCCCTGAATACCCAGAATGCCCCGGAAGTCCCCTGAATACCCAGATTGCCCCGGAAGTCCCCTGAATACCCAGAATGCCCCGGAAGTCCCCTTAATACCCAGAATGCCCCGGAAGTCCCCTGAATACCCAGATTGCCCCAGAAGTCCCCTGAATACCCAGAATGCCCCGGAAGTCCCCTGAATACCCAGAATGCCCCGGAAGTCCCCTGAATACCCAGAATGCCCTGGAAGTCCCCTGAATACCCAGAATGCCCCGGAATTCCCCTGAATACCCAGAATGCCCCGGAAGTCCCCTGAATACCCAGAATGCCCCGGAAGTCCCTGAATACCCAGAATGGCCCGGAAGTCCCCTGAATACCCAGAATGCCCCAGAATACATTACTGAATACCCAGAATGTCCCTGACAATGTGTGTATTGGTATATTCTTTGTGGACTTTTCATGATGAAAAATAAAATTTTTATAAAAAACGGGGAACACGGTGGCGGGGGGGGGTGACTTTTGAAAAGCTTGAGACGTCGATTTTGTGGTTTTGTTCTTCATATTTTCGTGCAAAATTGTTGCGGCGGACAGAGAAAAGGGGTATGTGCCCACAGGAGCTGAAACTACCCCTGTTTATGCTCCCTCCTGGGTAGAGATTACCTGCCAAATCCATGACTGGTGCCCCACCACCACCCCCAGCCTTACAGTGACGTATTATTTAGGCAAAAACAGCGGATTTAAAGCAATTCACGATGGTTAATTGCTTTGCTATCATCTAAATCATTACCCACAGGGCATACTGTAAGCGATACCCAACTACAGGGCATAAGGAGAGTTGCCAAGGCAAATTAGTTGCCAGACGCTTTGCATACCTGGACCTAGACCTACCTACTGTATAGGTTCAGTGTCGGAGCCTGAAATCGCCATCACTATCTTTCTATTTGAACGAGTGTGCCGAGAGAATGGTGAATAATTCATTAATTTGTGAATAGTTCAATGAATAATTCATAACTGATGAATGATTCAAAGAGAAGAAGTGTTATTCAGCCTCTGGGGCAGGGAAAAAAAATAAAAAGTTAGCGCGGTTTACGCCTTAACAAATTGGTGTAGATTCGATTTCACTTATTAAAATATATATCATTGTAATCCTCATTCAATCCTCTTTCTTGTAAAGTATATTTACAAAGTCTAACACCGGAAATCAACGAGATAATATTAAGTATGAAAATTCGAAAAGCAGCCGCAGTCAGCTGACTGAGTTGAACCGTTAAGATTCTCAACCACGTAATAAAGACCAATATGTCTAATGGCCTCATGCTATTCTCGCCCTTATTCCTTCGGTTAATAAGACCGCTTTCTGATCTTCAGGGTCTGTTGGGTTACGCCTCTATGAATCTTCTAATCTCTCTATGCGCTAACTTCTTGTCCCTGTAAATGATTTCATGGGGGGTTTCTTCTCTCTCTCTCTCTCTCTCTCTTTCTCTCCTTTTTATCTCTCTGAAATCATGTCGCATGTTGGAAAACGGAAAACACTAAAGAGAGAGAGAGAGAGAGAGAGAGAGAGAGAGAATGTGCTCATTCTGAACTAGGCCTATGTCAGTAGCATAGCCTTACAGAGCGTCTCCGAAACCTTTATTTGACGAAGTTGTTTAACATCCAAATTTGATTTAAATAAAAGAATTCAATCATTCTCACCATAAACTACACTACGAAATTACTTCTGATTTCGAATTCGTGGATGAAATTACGAGAAATCATTGACCATTTTTTCGAAGTTTCTTGAATGTTGTGCAACGATTCGAACGCTGGTGACACCTGACTTTGTGTCTGAGGTCGGTTTTAACCGCCAATATTTATTTCCATTAATTTAATATTATTATTATTATTATTATTATTATTATTATTATTATTATTATTATTATTATTATTATTATTATTATTATTATTATTATTATGTCAAGCCTGCTTATATAGCAATTCAGAAGGGTCATTAGATTGCGAGACATTTGCACGATGATAAGGGAATGTCCGTTGCTTTCTCCACTCCCCCCCCCCCCCGCCCATTATGCACGCAAATGCGTCTTTATGGCATGAATTCCCCCAAAACTATTTGTTACGTGACTTGACAATCGACTTTTGATTGACAAAAAGCTTTGCCCCAAACCCCCAACCCCACAACCATTTGTATTTAATAAAAAAATATAAAAAATTCATCAATAAACAAGAGTAAAGATGTAATGGTGTCTATATGTTGGTCACAATTCTAACAAACCTGAGAATAATTATGGATGAATGATGACGACAATAATTCCCCCAAAATCAATATTGTCACTCACAGTTTCATCAACGTGAATAAAAAGAGAGAATGATAATAAGAGTCCTGACAACACTGCGAATAATGAAGAATGAAGAAGCAGGTGATTAATGCATAATAAATATTCATTGAAGAATGTTCAGGCAACAAAAATGGCTCGTGGAAAAACAAAGGTCGTTTCCCTCACCTGATTGTGAGTAGTTCCTTCCTGTCCCGTCTCTTCTCATTCGAGTAGAGCAAAGTCAGATGCGCCAATCCCTTGACCAGCCGGGGTCATCAGCAAGCACTGAAGGGGGGGAGGGGGGAGGGGGGCAATGTTGGAAGGACCACGCCCGAATTTGCGATTGTAGTGCGCTCGAGGATGACAGGAGTCGCCTCATGGCCACTTCGTCGAAACATTGACGTCATTCTTCCCTTCGATCCTCCCCTGTCACGACATTGCTGCTTCCTCATTCAGTAACACCATCATCACCAAGATTATCAGAAGAGGCTCATTGTCATCAGTGTCACTATCATCTGACCGCGAAACATCTTCCTAAAAAAGCTGGACCTATGCCAAGAGGCCACGACCCCAGACAGATATTTTTCCCCTTTTGCTTTTTTTCTATACTACCCGGGGGGACGGCACTCCGGTCACAAACCACACTCCCATAGAATCTACGTTGTCTCAACTCAATACAGCAGCAATATCATTGCTCGATGACTGATAATATCCTTGTCGTTAGTGATAAAGTAGAAGGAACACGGAAAGACCTTTCAGAGTCACACAACAATAACAAAAGCGCTGGTTGGCCAGTTGGCCTGACACTCACAGCAGCACGTGTCCCCAAGTAATAACAATTCTTTATAACGGCCCCCCAGAAAATGCTTCTCGGAGCAGCTGGCCCACTTCAAAGCGCGTAACAATATTATCGATGAAGAAACTGACTCTCCAGAAACAGGGGAGTTGGGACTGGCGTCAGGGAAAACACTCTTTCAATCAAAAGCAAATCTCGACAGTAATAAAGGCGGCTCACAGCATTATTCTTTACGTCACGTTTTCAATAAAAGAGTGTTTGAAGAAGGGAACCCTGGTCCCTCCCGAATTTCGATGGAAGGGGCGCATAACAAGTTTCTTGACTGATGGACACGTACGATTGCCATCGTCATTTAGGGAGAAATTATTTTTGAATTTGGAGAGAGAGAGAGAGATTCCACTGTAGTTTGACCATATATAATCCGGTTCCTATATTCATTTACTTGCAGGTTCAAGAACTAAGCCATTCTCCAACTGTCCAAGAAGGAAACTACTTTTACATGCTCAGCTGGTCACTGTAAGGATAATAATAATAATAATAATAATAATAATAATAATAATAATAATAATAATTGTGTCACTCAGTGAGAGAAGACAGGTTATGGTAGAGGAAAGCCTTTTAGGCCGATGTGATTCTTCCTCCTCTGTCGCCCATCGGCTGGTTTTCATAACAAGGAGACAAGGAAGGAAGTCCTGTTTCTGCAGAGTGTGGGGGCGTGTATGGGTGTGGGAAGGTCATGTTGGTTTGTGTGGGGGGAAAAGGGTTAGGCGGCAAAAGGCTTCAAGTATGATTCAAAATTCAAAACGAACTGACGGCCATCTTAATTAACGTCTCCAGTACTCCTGTTCACATCACTTGATTGGCTTTGACCTCATCTTCGGCTGGAGTCCATCAACCGTGGCATGAGGCGATCCTTAATTCATTATATCCTTTCGTACTTAAAGCCTTAAGTGTCAGTCACTTCATTATTCTTGTTACTTGGCACTTACAAAGAGTGCAATCGTCACTACTTTAGTTAAGTTGAAGTCAGGATCAGAGTTCTGCACACGAACGCAGTGGCTGACTTCCACGTTACATCAGAGAGAAGGTTACATTTACATTGACCGCTCTCTCTCTCTCTCTCTCAAGCCAATGAAACCAGGCAAACAAAACCATGTTCAATTTTCCAACAACCCCCATTTCGAATATGGAATCTGGACCCTCTTTGAAAACGCTTTCATTTGATGATTTGAGCCTTTCATTTCCACTGCTAAAGACGTCCCTCAGGAACGAGAAAAATTAGACAAAACATCCCATTGTTTATGATTTCAAAATATATATCTATCTAAGCGATGTCCTGTCGAAAGGTCCCGCCATGTCATGTGACTGGGATCTGATGAGAAGTGGCCAAATGACAAAGGGGATATTATTATTATTATTATTATTATTATTATTATTATTATTATTATTATTATTTAAGGGGATTTCCAGGTCATGTCATCAGAAACAGTAGTGTGAGTGAGTGACGCCTTTGTTGTTCCCCAACACCGCCTCCAGCAACTCGTCGACTGGGAATCGCCCGGGAAGGAACTTTGTGTCAACTTCTCACAGTTGAGGTTGATTTGCTTTGCTTTTCCTTCGTTGAATTATTATTATTATTATTATTATTATTATTATTATTATAATATTCAAATTAAGGTGAATACGGCAATCACCAACCCCCCAAATATCTGATTGATAGCCATGACACCTTTTCCCTCAGATGGAGAAGGAGAGGGAGGGAGACAGGCACACGAGAGAGAGAGAGAGAGAGAGAGAGAGAGAGGTCTGTCACAGGCCCTGAACCATATTTTTGGTAAAAAAAAAAAATCTGGAAAATCCTTTTGAACAGCATACTGTACCATGGGTATTCCAACCTTGAACTAAACTGAATATAGAATTTCGGCCGAGGGCCAAGCACTGGGACCTATGAGGTCATTCAGCGCTGAAACGGAAACTGACAGTGAAAAGGTTTGAAAGGCGTAACAAGAGGAAAACCTCTTGTTAGGAGAGGGTTGAGGGAAGTAATATGGAAGAAAGAGAATATGAAAGGAGGTACAGTAAAAGGAACGAAAGGGGTTGTAGCAGCTAGGGGGCCCATTGAAGGCACGCTGCAAAGAGCCTCAAGTAATGGCTGCGGATTCCAACATTGGGGGACTTCACAGTCTACGAGTATTTTTCGAAAATGTTCAAAATCCCAAATCCTGTGGCCACAATCCTCCTCTCCATATCATTTTCCAGATTCCCAAAGGTAGTTCAAACCTCCAGCTCCTACAAAAGCAAGAATATGACCCAATAATGTCAGAAAAAAACTACCTAGAAACGTCTCAAGATTTCCAATAAGAGAAAAAACTACCTGGAAACTCCTCGTTCTTAGCGATGTCATCATTGCCATTTCTACTTCACCTGTTGTATATTAAAACTACCTTTCCGTTTTCGCGTTTAGAACTGCACTGAGGCTTACCGCTGTGACTAAAAAAAGGACAGGAGTTGCTTTGACCAATCAGAGGCCCACTCCACAAACAATGTTTCTAACGCCTCCTTTTATTGGCTGAAATCTTTGGGTTTTGGTAAAGCATCTTCGTAGACGATTCCTTATTGGCTGGTGAATCGAAAACCCATTTTCAGAAATTTCTATGAAGATTATTATTACCTCCAGTATTATTAAGTAAAAAAGTTATTAACAGGTAAATAAATGGATATAGACACGCAAATAAAATAACTGGGAATCCTCTTAAAAATTCAATATAATAATGATTAAAATATGTAAATATTCAGCTTGTTAATCGTAAAATGGAAATTGGCCAGAAAATCTTTATTTCAGAAGATCCAGCAAAAGATTGGATACGAAAGGCATCTGAATTTCTGCCATTGCAATGCAGTGGTCAGCCAGTGACTGCTGGGGGTCTGATGGGGGGTGGGGGCATGCCTAGGGACTTCACCTCTGGGGGCATTATAAATTAATTATTATATATATCAAATTAACCCAAATACCCTTTGATGTACGTTGGGTGAAAAGTTAGGATAAGCCAAGCCCGACCAGCTGATGTGATTAACATGTGTCATTTTCTAGCATCAGGTTTAATACACTTTTATTTATTTGTTAATTTATCAGTTTTACTGATAACTGATCTCCACTTTCTGTATTTCCCTTTTACCTTCTGTTACTTCTTTCGAATGAACACCTTAATATTCTTTGAGAGCTTTAATTTCAAGTCAATGGCCTTTGTGGGCTAGTTCCAAATGAATAAGGTTCATCTTCTGAATAATAATAATAATGGTTAAGTATAGAAATCTCGTCTGCCTCGCTTTTAAATTTCATAAATCAACTAAAATCATTATAAAGATTAAGATATTTATATCAATATATGACCAAAGACATTACTAGTAATACAAAGAAGATTTCTGCTGGCTAGCGATACTAAATAAAAGGTATTACGCGTTAGTAATGGCAAATATAAGATATTTTTTATTAAGTAAAGTTTGCTCAAGATCGAACACTAAAGACATCTGTTGAGTGCTATGACAATCTTTGGATGAAGGTTGGTTATTTGAAGACGAAACTATTATATATTCATTTAACGAGACCACAGATAAACCCTTTATCAATATATATGATAACTATTATGGTTAGAAGTAGTATATACTTCTAAAATTGATCCTAAATCAGGGGACATTTTGAAGAACATGAAAAGTTTTCAGCAAAGGGACGAAGTTCATTCTGGTAACAAACAATGGCTGCTCCTTGTCCGGAGAGGAAACAGGATTACCAACATTAATAGAGGCTTTAACATGCAATTCAGGGCCAATGACGAACTATTCTTTACGAAAATCCATGAACGAAAGATGGTCAACAATTCTCGTAAGGCATACTTCTTCATTTTCGATCCAAAGATTAGCATATAATGTGAAAAAAGTAAGAAAATTCTCTCGTTTAAAAGTCTAAAAAGTTGGCATTCATGACACATCAAGGACTAATCGAAGCAAATTTTGTGAATCCTTTAAATTCTATTTTGATGGAAGTTTTGCCAATTTTGAGATATATTCAATAAAAATAATTGTTTCTAGTTGAAAGTATGTTTCGAGTTTGCTAAAATCCGTGGAAATTCGAAAACTGACGCTGAAATACGTCGGGAATTTGATACTCAGAATACCAACCTTAAAATCCCGAGGATATGATAGGAAATCGAGAAGCAGCCCTGGGGATATGAATAATACAAATGGAATGATATTTATCGTAATCAGATGTAATTTCCATCAATTTGCAAAAGAATTATACCCAATTTCTCTCTGCAAAAAAACTAAAAGTACATTTGCACTTGGTAATTATGTTACTCATATCAGTATCACTATCATTTTAAGCATTTCCTGACCTTTTTATTATACTTTTTCTTTATATGATATTAATATAGAGTGTATTCTGACTTTATTACAGTCCTAGGAGATAATTTAATCTCTATAACCTTGTGGAAAGTTGAAGGAAAAATATCTTTCTTTTAGGATATCAGCTATGTAAAATCTCTTATATACTGACCATTATCTTCAAGATGAAATACGTTAACGTATAGAAATTTATTCCTTTATAAAGTGCATCGTCTAAGGAGGTATTAGAAAGTACCCAGTGATGGTCTTCTGGACTCATTTAGTCTGGAGAAAACTTAAAAAGAATCCCAGTGCTGACACCCTGTAGCTACACCCTGTAGCCCTGTAGCCAGCCATACGAACCCTTGAAAAAATTAAAAGTGCGAACCAGAAGAAAAATATCATTTGTGTGAGGTTTTGCAGAGAATAAAGCTAAGAATAATAATATGAATCCTTCTCTCTATAAAGTACCCCTAGTTTTGCCATAATTTAGACTATAATAATATGTGGAATAATCATATTTTGTTGGCAATTCTATCTTTTTGCCGGTTGACAGTCCCGGGCAGTGTATGTATTACCAGAACCCAATTCGTGAATTCCCTCGTACATTTTCATGCATTTGGCTTCAAACACTTCTTTGCTAGGCATCAAGAGGCGTAAATAACTGAATACAAACTCTATTTTTGCATACAGTCATTGCAATCGCTTATTCGGCAATTTTCATCTTGCCTCGCCATCAAAAGCACAACAGTTTTCTGCTTGAACACCGTTTTGCTCGGGGCAATCAATAGATGGCGTCTGTAGTCCACGATTCTAAAATTAAATCCGGTCCAATCCAGTTTCGAGTGCTGATTTTGCATACGTCACAGTCACCTGAGGCCCTTCGGTACTCGGGGGAAAACGAGGCGCCGGTGTTTTAATTGGATAATGCTAGTTTCCGAACTATCAAACGGTCTAGTCTTGTGTGAGGTTTGCCCTTTTTTAAAAAAAATGGATAAATATAAATGATAATGAATATCAGACGTTTCATTGAATATATTGCGTTCGTGAAAGCTAGCTGAGATGTATGCAGATAATTTCAAGCTTGCAATGTCAGTAATTCGAGTTAGGATAGTTTTATTAATGTTTATTAGATAATCTATAATGTTTGAGAAATTTCAGCTTTATTTTGGTAGGCATAGAGTGGGGTATTGCTTACTAAATATACCAATTTTTTTAGTGTTCTGTTTAAGTGATATCACATCATAATACTACTACTACCACTACTTCTGATAATAATAATAATAATAATAATAATAATAATAATAATAATAATAATAATAATAATAATAATAATAATAATAATAATAATGTAAAGGCCACGATGCAAAATGATTCATCTGGGAGATATAGAGAGCTCAGTCATCTGCCATCTTGGAGTTGCAAGATTCTGTTGACAGCTTTTGTCTAAGATGATATTTGCAATGGGTTTGTGATGCTGCTCATTTTTCGAGATCATTTCAGACGAAAAGGAAAGCATCAGAAGAGCAGTTTTTGAAGACAGTTAAATTGGTATACAGAGGTTTATTAGGCAACAATGATTTCATTAAAACAAAAATGTTTGTTGCATAATTTTTTATACATGAAGGAGTTGGATAGGTTGCAAACCTGATTGTGCATCATACGGAAAGTAGCCCAGGAGTGGCTTAAGATGCTGAGACTGGTAATTTTTTTGACGATTTTAACTCATCCTGACATTATTAAATTTTGCTTATATACTTCTTTTGAATATACCAGAATAAAGTACACGCATTCCGCTTTCCAGTGACAACAGAATGAGCGTCATAGCGTGAATAATAACTTCACAGACAACGTACAAAGCAAAATATTGCTATTGACAACTCTGGCTCTTAGAGAGACCTTACAGAGGCCTTGACTGAAAGGGTTAGTTGGCAGAGCAGAATGCTACAAAGCCAAGGGATCCAACAGGGGAAGCATCCCGATTTTAAATAAGAAATACAGAGATAAATTATCTGTAAGAGGTCATAAAAAAAGCAAATTTTAAAATACTGTCTCCTTTAGTTTTGACATAGTCTGCACTGATAGAATTTTCAATTTCGCAATCCTGCGCATGATTAGACTTAAAATACTGCATTTTACCCAGCTGGAGGACCCAGTTGCAATATATTGCAATGTTGCTTTCATGAGTCAATTTTGATGCAAAATAACAATTCATTTTTTCCAGTTTTTCCATACACAAAATTCAATACATTGCCTAAACCTTGAATACGGACCCATCAAACATATGAACATTATTATTAAATTAATAATAGCTTTAGCAATCTGCGGAGCTTCATTGATATTCAGAGAGAGAGAGAGAGAGAGAGAGAGAGAGAGAGAGAGAGAGAGAGAGAGAGAGAGAAGAGGGTATGAATGATGATAATGATGATGATGATTATTATTATTATTATTATTATTATTATTATTATTATTATTATTATTATTATTATTATTATTATTATTATTATTCAGAAGATAAACCCCGAATTAGAATGATGTATCTAATGTTATGGATTATTCTGAAGATTACAGTGGCCTTATACCAGCACGGACCAGTGTTCCTTGAGCGGCTCCTAAGTGAAGTTTAAACCCGCAGACGAGAAGACGTGGGAGATCTGAGACGATAAAAGATTGACGGGAGAGACCGAGAAGTCTTATACGAGAACATTGATGAAACTCTACGGTAAAAGAGTCCCACATTTCAGTTAATGGGGCAAGTGGCAGTGAGGCTGGTGGTTGGACACTTTCGGTCGTTCATTCAAACAAAACCCGAAAGAGAATAAAGAAATGAAGTTGAAAGGAAAGTGGATGGAAACGGAAAGACAATTCACTTACCAAACCTAAGGAGATGATGAAGGTAACAGATGACAGAATAAGGGAAAAGAATAAAGCAGAGTTGACAGTGATAAGACAGAAAAATAACGAATAAGATAAAGGGAAAGTTTCGTGAAAAAAGTAGACATTTCGAAGCAATATGAAACTGAAATAATAAAAACAAAGATAATAAAAAGTAAATATGGCAATAAGAATGATAAATAAGAACTTCATGAACAGCAGAAGTCTGGGTCAACCCTTAGTGTGGGGTAAGAAGAACAAAGAAGGTCAGCAGAACATGAAGAAGATAAGGGTTCAGGAAAAGTCTGTCTGAGGTCAGATGGCCGGAAGGTCGTGAGTGACGTCACATGGTGTCAGGGGTCATCAGTGTCTGTGAAAGGTAGGTTGGTCTGAGCTGATTTTCCTCCAGGCAGGGAACTCCCTCGGGGCTTCTTGCTTGGGGTATTTCCTGAGGCAGGCAATGCCCCATTGGGCTTTACCTACTGGGATGCCTTCTTTGGTCGAGTTATTGAAGGCTGTTCAGCTCTTAGAAGAGCTGTTTATAATAATAATAATAATAATAATAATAATAATAATAATAATAATAATAATAATAATAATAATAATAATAATAATAATAATGAAACCATCCCTGAACTCAAGCAGGAGACAAACTTCCTGCCAATGATGCTACGAACACCGACTTGACACAGTCCCTGAGACGCGATGACTTCAGCAATTCGACTGAGCAAAGGCTGCCAGCTGACTGAAGCCTTCTCCAGGAGATAGTAGGGCATGAAGCCCTAAATTTATGAGCAAAGGGCACCGTCTGACTGAAGCCTCCTCCAGGAGATAGAGGACATGAAGCCCCGAGTTCAGAACCAGCCCCGAGAAATAGTCCAGGGTGTGGCTACTCACCACCGGGAAGCACGTGACGTCACTCACCACCTGACGGCCTGCTGAGAGCGTCTGTGGAATCCCTAATAGACATTTCAATCCGGTTTCTATTTGCTGCTCCGAGTCCAGAGGTTCACATCAGTCATCGTGCTCATTTTGACACCTTTGCATCACTTCTGAGCTGCCTTTTTGTAGGTGCCCGTGATAATACAAGGCCGTCTAAACATGTACCACCCAGGCAGCATTAATGATCAGATAAAATGTATTAAAATGCAAGGAGAATAGTTCTAGGGTAGTAATGCATTGCACCTTCACTGGAAATCCCGAAATTATCTCACCATTAATGGAATAAAGCTGGAACAGTCACCCGTATTTTTTGTGCCTGTTTATACTCTGTGCAAATGAAATGTAGAGACGAACTTGAACCTGGCTGTGTCTCTGTCCTTGAGAACGACAGACTTAGATGAAGGACAGGCAGACACTTGCAAGACCAATCCCCCAGAGACTGAGGTCATAAGACTTTGAAAAGACTCATTTTGAAGTAAACGTAGCAAAGGAATCAATAGTATTTAAAGAGACAAGTCTGAGGGAGGGTCTTCTGCCAAATTATTATTATTATTATTATTATTATTATTATTATTATTATTATTATTATTATTATTATTATTATTATTATTATTATAAATAACGGATGCACCCACACAACTTGATTTATAATAAAGTTTCTCTGTTTTTCAAAAAATTTCTTTCTCTATAATGGAAAGGTCAGGTAATAATTGTCTCACCTTCATTTCATCATAGGAAGGGAATAGACACATTCAGAAACGCTCTAACTTCAATAAGATAAACAGAGAAAATTATATAAAAGCTCAGGAAAAGTCAAATATGGCCGCTAATGTTTTGCTGCAGTTCATCACCCGACGGCCTCAACAAATTCTGAGATGTACCGAATTACTATAAGGCTGCTGTTTGTGCAGATGAAGAAGCTGGCCTTAAGCACAGACGGGAAACAACTTCCGGTCCTTGATATCCTCGTCTCGCAATTTTGGGGCATTTGGAGACGGACGCGTCAACGAAGGGATCTCACTTGGGCCGCTGCCTTCACGGTCGGAGTGAGTGAGTGAGTGAGTGAGTGCCCTGAGGGACTGAAGCTCAGTGCCCTAACTGCTTTCGTTGAAAGGGCTCCTTCTTTCTTTCACACTGCTCCTAATACTACACAAATAATAAAGAATTAATGACGGTCATTCTAACTCTCAAACAAATAAGGAAATTCAAAGATTGTCGAGGAATGGCCCACTCCTCTAACTGCTCCGGTATTAAAATCTTTGCATTTAAGATTAGAATAAATAAAAGTGGGTTTAGCCTTTTGATGAAGAACAGGCCGACCCTACCTGCACACGACGCCCTTCAGAAAGCTATGGCGGACGATTAGTTCCTACGACATGTCCCAAAATGCCCCTGAGGCCCTTATATTGTGACGATCCCCACCATGCGTCTCCCTGAGAGGATTATCAGTCTCGTTCAAGAGGCGCTACACACACACACATGTGTGTGTGTGTGTGTGTGTGTGTATATATATATATATATATATATATATATATATATATATATATATATATATATATATATATATATATATTTGTCATGAAACTAAGATAATATCAGTACTGTCTTTGCCAGTATATAAGTACAATACTGTAATCAAACCAATTCGCGGTAACAGAATGTTTAATATTTTTTTAAATAATTATGCTATGAATGTATATCCAGTCAACATTGATAATCGTCTTTGGAACGTATGCACGAAGGAGCATGCAAGCAAAAATTGAATCGAAAATGACTGACATAACAACATCTGTATAATCCTGCACATTTTCAGCACATGAGTTGAGGAGGTCTCTGAATTTATTTATGTTCATCCTTTTCGGTGAATATATAAGGAAAATATTTTACATACTAACAATACGATCTGTTACTCTTGGAGGACGTTATGTATGTAAACAAATCCATGCCATCTTTATGATTATTTTCGTATCATTTCCCTCTGAAATCTAAAAAGAAACGATGCAACTGTTTCCCGTAGATATTTGGCCTGAGACTTTGACCTCCAAGAACAGGAAGTGCAGGGAGGGAGGGAGGGTTGTCGGAACTGCCAGTCTATATCATGCTTTGAAAGTTCGTGAACTAAAGATAATTTATTATTTCCAGTAAACCCCAGTTAAGTCAGAAACCTGAATATGTTATAAATAAACCTTAATCAGATTATTTTACGCTCAGAACTACAATATTCTCGTCCAAAATACGATATGTTGAATTTCATTTTGTTGGGATGCCTGCATTTTCGGAGCTGCCAATCTATATTTAGCTTTTAAAGCAGAAGAATTAAAGGTAGTCTGGTATTTCACGTAGTCTGTAGTAAGTTCATAAACCAGAATTTAAATCAATCGCTTTCGATTCGATTATTTTATGCTCAGAACTGCAATATTCTTGTCCAAAATACGGTGTTAAATTTCATTGTGTTGGTCTGCCTCGATCTTCATATCGTCTATGACGGGCGGAGGCATTTTCGCTCTGGTGGAGGACTGTAGGCAAGTTGATTTTCTACCGTCTTCCCTTGCGTCGAATTTTGGGTCATTTTTCCTTTGCATGAAATACTCATTTCCAATTGAAGTTAATTTAGATATCCCTATAGACTTATCATTTTAGATTATGAGAAAAAGATGGGAATAAGAATAATCTAACCGGTTTCCTCACCCATCTGTGAAAATGCAGTGGTCCACCTGCGCTGGTTTTCTTCGGTGGCCAACAGATGGCGTTCACGACTTGCTTATAGTCAAAATTACTGTAAATTTTTGGGTGGAGAGAGGACCGCATGGGGACCACGTGGCCGCCTGAGAGTATACGGAGGATTGAAGACATAATTAAGTATGATTTCATTAATGGATCATTTTGATACTATTTCATAACATAATTAGTGGAAAATTCCCAATTATTGTTGGTTTAGTTAGGAGGCTGAAACTGAACTCGTACTGGAGAGTAATTTAACCTTTGATCAAATGATAATAACTTTCTATAATCACATGACCAATATAGTTTAGTTCCATTTACATGAAACTAAGTCAAGACTATTGGACAAATCCTGTATTCAGACCCGAATCATTCAATGACAAAAGAAATTCATGAACAGGTCATGCAATCATTTTATTCCAGAATGACTTTCCCAGAAGGCTATTATAAAGGACAATAAACATCCATACTCATTGCAATGTCCCAGACGGAAGTGCAGTGTGCAATATGCTAATAACAGGGGCAATACGGCAATGTTGCAACGAATGTGAAATTCATCGAAAATAGCGAAGCAATCTTTCCTTCTAACTGGGTAAAATGTTGGTCACTGGGCTTCTGATGACCGTTTTGTAGAAGTTACAATATTCTGCAATCTCCTTGCAAGACGGCAATGTTGAGAGCAAGGGAATATTCGTCAGCAGAACTCTAGGAAATCGCTCCAGGATTCTTTCCTGGGAGCAAAACAGCTTTGCTTTGAAACGGGATAAAATGCAGTTTATTGGATTTTAGGAGGTCCACACTAACTTTTAAAGCTTCGAACTGAATAAAAGGCAGTCTACTGGACTCTGATGGCAAATATGCATTCGAAATCACAATATATTGCAATCTGCTTGCAATGCAGCAAGGTTGCAAACAAACTCACAGCATACAAAGTAGCAAGACAATGAGGAATTTTTTGGAGAACGAACCAGCCTTTGCTTCAGACTAAAGAATGGCAAGGAGATCGGTCTGTTATGCCCAAAATGCAGTTGGAATTGTAGTAAATAACAAATTTCTTGCATTATTGCAATATTGCAGGAGGTCTGGCAAAATTCATCAAAATACCAAGGCTGCAGCCCTTGGCAATTTTTTAGGGGCCACAACGACTTCCCCTTCAAACTGGATAAAATACAAATGATGTTCTTCTAATGACGAATATGCATGGAAGTTCGCAATATATTTCAACATCCTTGCAAAACGGCAATGTTGCAATAAGTAAAAAATTCAAAGTAGCAACTTTAGTATGATGTTTCCTGATAGCAAACCAACGATTCCTTTTTGGAGTAAAATGCAGCCTAATGTTCTCTGTGCATAGAAAGTTGGAATAAATTGCAATTTCCTTGCAACAAGGAAATAAGGATATGAAAATGACCTGCAATCATTTCACTTCATGAATACGTTCTCAGGGGGCTATCATAATGAACAACAATAAACATCAAAACAACATGGTAAAATTATACTATATTAATGGGATATTCATATAAGAACTGAGGACCAGAGAGAGAGAGAGAGAGAGAGAGAGAGAGAGAGAGAGAGAGAGAGAGAGAGGGAGAGAGAGAGAGAGAGAGGCGGGGTCATGTCCCCTGATGCAGATTGCTCTACAGTGCGTAATAAAAAAAAATGACATTATTATAGAACAGAGTTATGATGACGTCACTTGCCAAGAGTTCTGAGACGTTTGTGGAAGTCTGTGGAAAGACATTTGTACTGATGTAACATCTATTGATGTAGAATGTAAAGAGGGGGAATGAAAGGAATGTTATATTTGAACGTTTGCCACCGTCCCTCGGGCAGTGCTGTACAAGATTCAGAGAATCCTTCTGGTGGTTCTTCAGGTGATTAGTTTTGGTAAGCTGACCTATATAGCTGTCGCATTACTAAGATACAGTCAGGTAGTATATGGTTGCGGGGGGAGAGAGAGAGAGAGAGAGAGAGAGAGAGAGAGAGAGAGAGAGAGAGAGAGAGAGAGAGAGCGAGAGAGAGAGAGAGAGAGAGAGAGACAGTCACCCATTCGTGAAACACTCATTACATATTCTATCTATCTATTATCTATCTCTGACTTTTTATTGAACAGCAAGAAACATGACTGGTGTCCGTGAATCTATATGTTAAATGACATCATGGAAAAATAATGACAAACACATATGAATAATAATAATAATAATAATAATAATAATAATAATAATAATAATAATAATAATAATAATAATAATCAACAAGGCAAAGGAAAGCTGAGAAGGAAGTGAAGTTAAAGAAAGGAGAGTAATTGAAACTGGAAAGACAATTCAAGTGTTGAACCTCTGGAAACAGAATTTGGGGGAAAACTAGGGCCACAGACAATACAGAAATGATCAATGAAACCCTATAAGCCTTTATTATTATTATTATTATTATTATTATTATTATTATTATTATTATTATTATTATTATTATTATTATTATTATTATTATTCGGAAGATGAAGAACCCTATTCATATGGAACAAGAAGCCCACTAAAGGGGCCATTGACTTGAAACTGAAGCTTCCAAAGAATATTAAGGAGTTCATTTGAAAGAAGTAATATTTCATATTTATCGATATCTTATAATTATTCCTTCCTCTTGGTAATATACAATCATGTGCTTTGTTTTTTAAATGTATTCAACCTGGGGCATTAATGATTTAGGAAAATGTCATTAAAACTGTTGTTTGGTTTCTTTATACAATAAGTTAAAATTTGATCATATTTGACTACAAAAGCCATGCTGGAATAATCTAAAAGTTTCAAAAATTTTCCAGCTCCTGGAAGGATGAGAGAGAGAAAAATCATTGGCGCATGCGCCCATCGGTGCTATGGCTCAGAAAAATGCAAATTTCAGTCCCTGGAAACAAAATCTGATTAAAAACAAGGCGAAGATTTTATACAGATGAATTCAGTGAACAATTTTATGCTCATGGAAATATGGACAACATGGCGGAGGAGCAGAATGGAGTCGACGACGTTCCAGCCTAAGGCGATTTATAAAGCGGGAATGTTTTTAATACTGTCACGTTTGGAACTAAGCTCTGCACTCGAGATGAGCATAGAAGGGAATCAGGAGGAGAGGAGGACCCTGGAATGGAGACTTTCGAGGACTTTCACGAGAAGAGAGTAGAGAGAGAGCGAGAGACAGACATAGAGAAGATTCGTATTGCCAGAATTACCATTTGGATCAACAGATCGGTGAAGTCTCATAGGAATCAAGAGGACTTTTCGCCGTCTTCAAATCCGTCCTTCAGTCAGTCTCCAGTTCCTGGAGGCACGAGAGAGACGCCATGTATACCAGGAAAGGAAAGCAAAGAAGTGGTTGCAGAGATGCTGAAATGGCCTAAAACCTTCGGAGTCTTCCTTGAAAGTGCTTCAGAATCCTTCGGTCTCAGCTCCTGGTGGAAGGGCGAGAGAGAAGAAGAGCCATTCGCGGATGCCCCCAGCGCTAGAGCTCAGTGGAACTCCAACTTCAGAGTCTCCAGAAGCAAGCTTCGAAATCCTTCGAGTCTCCTTGAAGCCTTCGGAGGTTTGTTGTCATATTCGAAAAGTAGGGATAAGGAGGGTCTGAACCACAAGGCAGAGGGGTCCGAAGGCGCCCTAAGGAAGCCTTCCCTTGAAGGCAGCCTTGACTAGGGAAGATCCTCCTCAGAGGCTGCTTCCCTGGAGGTAGGCAGGTTTCCTGCCAGGCTGGGGAAGCGGGCCTGAGGAGGGCCTGAACCACAAGGCTGAGGGGTCCCAAGGCGCCCTAAGGAAGCCTTCCCTTGAAGGCACCCTTGAGTGGGGAAGATCCTCTTCAGAGGCTGCTTCCCTGGAGGTAGGCAAGTTTCCTGCCAGGCTGGGGGAGCTGGCCTGAGGAGGGCCTGAACCACAAGGCTGAGGGGTCCCAAGGTGCCCTAAGGAAGCCTTCCCTTGAAGGCAGCCTTGAGTGGGGAAGATCCTCCTCAGAGGCTGCTTCCCTGGAGGTAGGCAGGTCTCCTGTCAGGCTGGGGAAGCTGGCCCGAGGAGGGCCTGAACCACAAGGCTGAGGGGACCCAAGGCGCCCTAGGGAAGCCTTCCCTTGAAGGCAGCCTTGACTGGGGAAGATCCTCCTCAGAGGCTGCTTCCCTGGAGGTAGGCAGGTCTCCTGTCAGGCTGGGGAAGCGGGCCTGAGGAGGGCCTGAACCACAAGGCTGAGGGGACCCAAGGCGCCCTAGGGAAGCCTTCCCTTGAAGGCAGCCTTGACTGGGGAAGATCCTCCTCAGAGGCTGCTTCCCTGGAGGTAGGCAGGTCTCCAGTCAGGCTGGGGAAGCTGGCCTGAGGAGGGCCTGAACCACAAGACTGAGTGCCCCCAAGGCACCCTAGGGAAGCCTTCCCTTGAAGGCATCCTTGAGTGGGGAAGATCTTCCTCAGGGGCTGCTTCCCTGGAGGTAGGCAGGTCTCCTGTCAGGCTAGGGAAGCGGGCCTGAGGAGGGCCTGAACCACAAGGCAGAGGGGACCCAAGGCGCCCTAGGGAAGCTTTCCCCTGAAGGCAGCCTTGACTGGGGAAGATCTTCCTCAGAGGCTGCTTCACTGGAGGTAGGCAGGTTTCCTGACAGGCTGGGGAAGCGGGCCTGAGGAGGGCCTGAACCACAAGACTGAGTGGCCCCAAGGCGCCCTAGGGAAGCCTTCCCTTGAAGGCATCCTTGACTGGGGAAGATCTTCCTCAGAGGCTGCTTCCCTGGAGGTAGGCAGGTTTCCTGTCAGGCTGGGGAAGCGGGCCTGAGGAGGGCCTGAACCACAAGGCAGAGGGGACCCAAGGCGCCCTAGGGAAGCTTTCCCCTGAAGGCAGCCTTGACTGGGGAAGATCTTCCTCAGAGGCTGCTTCCCTGGAGGTAGGCAGGTTTCCTGACAGGCTGGGGAAGCGGGCCTGAGGAAGGCCTGAACCACAAGACTGAGTGGCCCTAAGGCGCCCTAGGGAAGCCTTCCCTTGAAGGCACCCTTGACTGGGGAAGATCTTCCTCAGAGGCTGCTTCCCTGGAGGTAGGCAGGTTTCCTGACAGGCTGGGGAAGCGGGCCTGAGGAGGGCCTGAACCACAAGACTGAGTGGCCCCAAGGCGCCCTAGGGAAGCCTTCCCTTGAAGGCATCCTTGAGTGGGGAAGATCTTCCTCAGAGGCTGCTTCCCTGGAGGTAGGCAGGTTTCCTGACAGGCTGGGGAAGCGGTCCTGAGGAGGGCCTGAACCACAAGACTGAGTGGCCCCAAGGCGCCCTAGGGAAGCCTTCCCTTGAAGGCATCCTTGAGTGGGGAAGATCCTCCTCAGAGGCTGCTTCCCTGGAGGTAGGCAGGTTTCCTGACAGGCTGGGGAAGCGGGCCTGAGGAGGGCCTGAACCACAAGACTGAGTGGCCCCAAGGCGCCCTAGGGAAGCCTTCCCTTGAAGGCATCCTTGAGTGGGGAAGATCCTCCTCAGAGGCTGCTTCCCTGGAGGTAGGCAGGTTTCCTGACAGGCTGGGGAAGCGGGCCTGTGGAGGGCCTGAACCACAAGACTGAGTGGCCCCAAGGCGCCCTAGGGAAGCCTTCCCTTGAAGGCATCCTTGACTGGGGAAGATCTTCCTCAGAGGCTGCTTCCCTGGAGGTAGGCAGGTTTCCTGTCAGGCTGGGGAAGCGGGCCTGAGGAGGGCCTGAACCACAAGGCAGAGGGGACCCAAGGCGCCCTAGGGAAGCTTTCCCCTGAAGGCAGCCTTGACTGGGGAAGATCTTCCTCAGAGGCTGCTTCCCTGGAGGTAGGCAGGTTTCCTGACAGGCTGGGGAAGCGGGCCTGAGGAAGGCCTGAACCACAAGACTGAGTGGCCCTAAGGCGCCCTAGGGAAGCCTTCCCTTGAAGGCACCCTTGACTGGGGAAGATCTTCCTCAGAGGCTGCTTCCCTGGAGGTAGGCAGGTTTCCTGACAGGCTGGGGAAGCGGGCCTGAGGAGGGCCTGAACCACAAGACTGAGTGGCCCCAAGGCGCCCTAGGGAAGCCTTCCCTTGAAGGCATCCTTGAGTGGGGAAGATCTTCCTCAGAGGCTGCTTCCCTGGAGGTAGGCAGGTTTCCTGACAGGCTGGGGAAGCGGTCCTGAGGAGGGCCTGAACCACAAGACTGAGTGGCCCCAAGGCGCCCTAGGGAAGCCTTCCCTTGAAGGCATCCTTGAGTGGGGAAGATCTTCCTCAGAGGCTGCTTCCCTGGAGGTAGGCAGGTTTCCTGACAGGCTGGGGAAGCGGGCCTGAGGAGGGCCTGAACCACAAGACTGAGTGCCCCCAAGGCGCCCTAGGGAAGCCTTCCCTTGAAGGCATCCTTGAGTGGGGAAGATCCTCCTCAGAGGCTGCTTCCCTGGAGGTAGGCAGGTTTCCTGACAGGCTGGGGAAGCGGGCCTGTGGAGGGCCTGAACCACAAGACTGAGTGGCCCCAAGGCGCCCTAGGGAAGCCTTCCCTTGAAGGCATCCTTGAGTGGGGAAGATCCTCCTCAGAGGCTGCTTCCCTGGAGGTAGGCAGGTTTCCTGACAGGCTGGGGAAGCGGGCCTGAGGAGGGCCTGAACCACAAGACTGAGTGGCCCCAAGGCGCCCTAGGGAAGCCTTCCCTTGAAGGCATCCTTGAGTGGGGAAGATCCTCCTCAGAGGCTGCTTCCCTGGAGGTAGGCAGGTTTCCTGAGAGGCTGGGGAAGCAGGCCTGGAGAGGGCCTGAACCACGAGGTTGAGGGGACCCAAGGCACACTAGGAAACCATCACTTTAGGGTACTTTTGTCAGGGGAAGGACCTCCTTAGATCCTCTGATGACGTCATCAAGTGAGGAGAAAAGGAAAGTGAGGAAAAATATGCTTTTTCCTCTCACGTGATAACGATGACGTCGTTACAACCACTTTTAATAATAATAATAATAATAATAATAATAATAATAATAATAATAATATGGTTTATGGTGCAGAAAGATGGACGATTGGTAGAGAGAGATGGAGAAGGGTTGGTGGAGAGAGATGGAGGAGGATTGGTGGAGAGAGATGGAGGAGGATTGGTGGAGAGAGATGGAGGAGAATTGGAGGAGAGAGATGGAGGAGGGTTGGTGGAGAGAGATGGAGGATTGGTGGAGAGGGAAGGAGGAGGATTGGTGGAGAGAGATGGAGGAGGGTTGGTGGAGAGAGATGGGGGAGGATTGGTGGAGAGAGATGGAGGAGGGTTGGTGGAGAGAGATGGAAGAGGATTGGTGGAGAGAGATGGAGGAGGGTTGGTGGAGAGAGATGGAGGAGAATTGGTGGAGAGAGATTGAGGAGAATTGGAGGAGAGAGATGGAGGAGAATTGGTGGAGAGAGATGGAGGAGAATTGGGGAGAGAGATGGAGGGAGGGTTGGTGGAGAGAGATGAAGGAGGATTGGTGGAGAGAGATGGAGGAGGGTTGGTGGAGAGAGATGGAGGATTGGTGGAGAGAGATGGAGGAGGATTGGGTGGAGAGATGGAGGAGGGTTGTGGAGAGAGATGAAGGAGGATTGGTGGAGAGAGATGGAGGAGGGTTGATGGAGAGAGATGGAGGAGGGTTGGGTGGAGAGAGATGGAGGAGGGTTGGTGGAGAGAGATGGAGGAGAATTGGTGGAGAGAGATGGAGGAGAATTGGTGGAGAGAGATTGAGGAGAAATGGAGGAGAGAGATTGAGGAGGATTGGTGGAGAGAGATGGAGGAGAATTGGTGGAGAGAGATGGAGGAGAATTGGTGGAGAGAGTTTGAGGAGAATTGGAGGAGAGAGATTGAGGAGAATTGGTGGAGAGAGATGGAGGAGAATTGGTGGAGAGAGATTGAGGAGGATTGGTGGAGAGAGATGGAGGAGAATTGGAGGAGAGAGATTGAGGAGAATTGGAGGAGAGAAAGAAATTGAGGAGGATTGGTGGAGAGAGATGGAGGAGAATTGGAGGAGAGAGATGGAGGAGGATTGGTGGAGAGAGATGGAGGAGAATTGGTGGAGACAGATTGAGGAGAATTGGAGGAGAGAGATTGAGGAGGATTGGTGGAGAGAGATTGAGGAGAATTGGTGGAGAGAGATGGAGGAGGATTGGTGGAGAGAGATGGAGGATTGGTGGAGAGAGATGGAGGAGGATTGGTGGAGAGAGATGAAGGAGGGTTGGTGGAGAGAGATGGATGAGGATTGGTGGAGAGAGATGGAGGAGGGTTGGTGGAGAGAGATGGAGGAGGATTGGTGGAGAGAGATGGAGGAGGGTTGGTGGGATGAGAGATGGTGGGAGAATGGGTGGAGAGAGATGGAGGAGATTGGAGGAGAGAGATGGAGGAGGGTTGGTGGAGAGAGATGGAGGATGGTGGAGAGTTGGGAAGAGTGGTGGGAGGGTTGGTGGGAGGGTGTTGGTGGTGAGGGAGGTGGATTGGTGGAGAGAGTTGGAGGAGGGGTGGGGGAGAGGTGGGAGGATGGGTGGAGAGAGGGTGGAGGGGGTGGGTGTGAGAGAGAATGGTGGAGGGGTGGGTGGAGTGATTGGAGGAGGATGGGGGTGAGAGATGGTGGTAGTGGGGTGGGTGTGTGATGGGGGGAGTGGTGGTGGGGTAGGGTGTGGGAGGTGTGGGGGGTGTGAGTGGTGGAGATTGGGGGGAGTGTGTTGGAGGAGATGGGGTGGAAGTGTGTGGTGGTGATTGGGGGGAGTGAGTGGAGGAGTTGGGGTGGTGAGTGTGGAGGATGGTGGGTATTGGTGGTGTGTGTGGGTGGTGTTGGGGTGGTGTGGGTGTGGGTGGTGGAGATTGGTGGAGAGAGATGGAGGAGGATTGTGTGGATTGAGGAGGATTGGTAGAGAGAGATGGAGGAGAATTGGAGGAGAGAGATTGAGGAGAATTGGAGGAGAGAGATTGAGGAGGATTGGTGGAGAGAGATGGAGGAGAATTGGAGGAGAGAGATTGAGGAGGATTGGTGGAGAGAGATGGAGGAGAATTGGTGGAGAGAGATTGAGGAGAATTGGAGGAGAGAGATTTAGGAGGATTGGTGGAGAGAGATGGAGGATTGGTGGAGAGAGATGGAGGAGGATTGGTGGAGAGAGATGGAGGAGGGTTGGTGGAGAGAGATGGAGGAGGATTGGTGGAGAGAGATGGAGGAGGGTTGGTGGAGAGAGATGGAGGAGGATTGGTGGAGAGAGATGGAGGAGGGTTGGTGGAGAGAGATGGAGGAGAATTGGTGGAGAGAGATTGAGGAGAATTGGAGGAGAGAGATTGAGGAGGATTGGTGGAGAGAGATTGAGGAGAATTGGTGGAGAGAGATGGAGGAGGATTGGTGGAGATAGATGGAGGATTGGTGGAGAGAGATGGAGGAGGATTGAGGGTTGGTGGAGAGAGATGGAGGAGGATTGGTGGAGAGAGATGGAGGAGGATTGGTGGAGAGAGATGGAGGAGGGTTGGTGGAGAGAGATTGAGGAGAATTGGTGGAGAGAGATGGAGGAGAATTGGTGGAGAGAGATTGAGGAGAATTGGAGGAGAGAGATTGAGGAGGATTGGTGGAGAGAGATGGAGGAGAATTGGTGGAGGGAGATGGAGGAGAATTGGTGGAGAGAGATGGAGGAGGATTGGTGGAGATGGAGGAGAATTGGTGGAGAGAGATGGAGGAGAATTAGAGGAGAGAGATGGAGGAGGATTGGAGGAGAGAGATGGAGGAGAATTGATGGAGAGAGATGGAGGAGGATTGGTGGAGATGGAGGAGAATTGGTGGAGAGAGATTGAGGAGAATTAGAGGAGAGAGATGGAGGAGGATTGGTGGAGAGAGATGGAGGAGGGTTGGTAGAGAGAGATGGAGGAGGATTAGTGGAGAGAGATGGAGGAGGGTTGGTGGAGAGAGATGGAGGAGGATTGGTGGAGAGAGATGGAGGAGGATTGGAGGAGAGAGATGGGACAGAATTGGTGGAGAGAGATGGAGGAGGATTGGTGGAGAGAGATGGAGGACTGGTGGAGAGAGATGGAGGATTGGTGGAGAGAGATGGAGGAGGATTGGTGGAGAGAGATGGAGGAGGGTTGGTGGAGAGAGATGGAGGATAATTGGTGGAGAGAGATGGAGGATGGTTGGTGGAGAGAGATGGAGGAGGATTGGTGGAGAGAGATGGAGGAGGATTGGTGGAGAGAGATGGAGGAGGGTTGGTGGAGAGAGATGGAGGAGGATTGGTGGAGAGAGATGGAGGAGGGTTGGTGGAGAGAAATGGAGGAGAACTGGTGGAGAGAGATGGAGGAGGGTTGGTGAAGAGAGATGGAGGAGAACTAGTGGAGAGAGATGGAGGAGGGTTAGTGGAGAGAGATGGAGGAGGATTGGTGGAGAGAGATGGAGGAGGATTGGTGGAGAGAGATGGAGGGGGGTTGGTGGAGAGAGATGGAGGAGAATTGGTGGAGAGAGATTGAGGAGAATTGGTGGAGAGAGATGGAGGAGGATTGGTGGAGATGGAGGAGAATTGGTGGAGAGAGATGGAGGAGAATTAGAGGAGAGAGATGGAGGAGGATTGGAGGAGAGAGATGGGGGAGAATTGATGGAGAGAGATGGAGGAGGATTGGTGGAGATGGAGGAGAATTGGTGGAGAGAGATTGAGGAGAATTAGAGGAGAGAGATGGAGGAGGATTGGTGAAGAGAGATGGAGGAGGGTTGGTGGAGAGAGATGGAGGAGGATTAGTGGAGAGAGATGGAGGAGGGTTTGTGGAGAGAGATGCAGGAGGATTGGTGGAGAGAGATGGAGGAGGATTGGAGGAGAGAGATGGGAGAGAATTGGTGGAGTGAGATGGAGGAGGACTGGTGGAGAGAGATGGAGGACTGGTGGAGAGAGATGGAGGAGGATTGGTGGAGAGAGATGGAGGAGGGTTGGTGGAGAGAGATGGAGGAGAATTGGTGGAGAGAGATGGAGGAGGGTTGGTTGAGAGAGATGGAGGAGGATTGGTGGAGAGAGATGGAGGAGGATTGGTGGAGAGAGATGGAGGAGGGTTGGTGAAGAGAGATGGAGGAGGATTGGTGGAGAGAGATGGAGGAGGGTTGGTGGAGAGAAATGGAGGAGAACTGGTGGAGAGAGATGGAGGAGGGTTGGTGAAGAGAGATGGAGGAGAACTAGTGGAGAGAGATGGAGGAGGGTTAGTGGAGAGAGATGGAGGAGGATTGGTGGAGAGAGATGGAGGAGGATTTGTGGAGAGAGATGGAGGAGGATTGGTGGAGAGAGATGGAGGGGGGTTGTTGGAGAGAGATGGAGGAGAATTGGTGGAGAGAGATGGAGGAGGATTGGTGGAGAGAGATGGAGGAGGATTGGAGGAGAGAGATGGAGGAGGATTGGTGGAGAGAGATTGAGGAGAATTGGTGGAGAGAGATGGAGGAGGATTGGTGGAGAGAGATGGAGGAGGGTTGGTGGAGAGAGATGGAGGATTGGTGGAGAGAGATGGAGGAGGATTGGTGGAGAGAGATGGAGGAGAATTGGTGGAGAGAGATGGAGGAGGATTGGTGGAGAGAGATTGAGGAGAATTGGTGGAGAGAGATGGAGGAGGGTTGGTGGAGAGAGACACACATACATACACACACACACTTCCTCAAACTAATCCTCTCTCTCTCTCCCACTCAACCTCATGACCAGTTTTAAAATTTTTTTTTTTTTCATTATTATAAATACGACTTCTTCATGTTAGAATGAAGGAGAGAGAGAGAGAGAGAGAGAGAGAGAGAGAGAGAGAGAGAGAGAGAGAGAGAGAGAGAGTTGTCAAGACGGTCGCTTTTCCTCCTGCCCCTCCTCCTCCACCACCACCATCAGCAAAAGCGTCTCTCGGCAGGAGAGTATAGGTATAAACAAATCGTTCTTTATTTCTTTCTTTCTTCCAGTCGAGAACAAACGTCATCTAAACTTTCCGTCATTCAGTAGAAGCGTTTGTTTGCGATGAGTCAAAGCAGCGTCAACCGTTTAATGACGAAGCAAACATCTGTTATTTATTATTACTTATTATTATTATTATATATATATATGAAAATGTAGAACTCTTCACCAAGCCCTCCCGATGACGTCATACATCTGATTGGCACAATAAGGAAAAAGACGAAGTGAAGAGGAGAAGAAGAAGACGAAGAAGAATGAGAAAAATGGGGAATAATAATGGAAAGTTTCACGAGAAAGCAGACTTTTGAAAGATCAGTGAAAGTGAAATAAAAAATAAAGATGCCGCAACAGACAACAGGAGATTAAGATGATGACTAAACCACTCACTGGGTACGGAACCGGGTTAATTCTCCTCCGCTGTCCAAAAGGAGCCACCGAAACCTCGGAAGTACAGTAGGTCAGTTGGTCAAGTTGGTTGGAAGTGGGGTTCCTCCAGCCACCCCCACCTCAATAATCCCTTCTTATCACACCCCACCCACCCACCCCCACCTCCCTAACAGACAGGAAAACCGTAATCATTGCTGTTATACAGACACGTCATAATGCTGCTGCAGTGAAGGTGAATATAATGATGATATAATAATACAATGTAAGAATTCAACGAAGGAGAAGCAGATCAACAGGAATTATGACAATTATTATCAAGTCATCATAATGATCAAGATCCCAACCCCCGATTCTCAGTCGATTTCCCAACCGGTTTTTGCCCCCGAGAGAGGCTGGGGCTTATGGGGTGGGGGAGAGTCCCCCCGGGAAGGCGGAGATTATACAACGAGAGGAGGAGGAAGAGGAGGAGAAGAGGAAGCATCGGAAACGGATAAAAGGACGAAGGGAATTCTGGGAAAGAAGGAAAAGGGATAATTCGGAAAGATAAAGTAAGTTAAGGCATAATATGTAGGCATCGGACGATTGAACTACTTCTTGTAACCTCTCTGCTCTCTCTCTCTCTCCTCTCTCTCTCTCTCTCTCTCCTCTCTCTCTCTCTCTCTCTCTCTCCGAAAGCGATGAGGCGGGGGCAGGGGTAGTGTTGGATTTGGTACTCGTGTTGTGGGGGCGGGGTGTTGGGGGCTCCAGGCAACCAATACGTCCCCCCCAAAAGAAGCAAATTTGAAACCTAGGCCTAATATACATCGACGTAGAAGACAATACTGAGATTATTATGGACACAAAATCGAGGTCACGCCCAAGATTACACCCATTTATTATAACGTTTAATATGGACGGGACAGACGAAGGAAGACTGAGAGAGAGAGAGAGAGAGAGAGAGAGAGAGAGAGAGAGAGAGAGAGAGAGAGAGAGATCAGTCATAATCCTTGGGTCCACGAAGCAAAGGAAGAGAGAGAGAGAGAGAGAGAGAGAGAGAGAGAGAGAGAGAGAGAGAGCGGAAGAAAGGAAGGAAAAAAGATAGAGAGAGAGAGAGAGAAAGTGTAGCCATAGCAAGTGAAAATCACGTTGTTACGAAAGAATAGAGCGAAAAATATCCATAATTAACGCAACTTATATAATGGTTATAATTGCTAAAGGCGTGAAGACTAGACCTATCCATGTCTGGCATTAGAGGTGGGGGCGGCGCTTCCCCGTCTTTATTAAGCGCTGATGAATTGATGGGAATTGAGCTAAATACAGATTTACATATACCATTTTAATCTTCATTGAATGCTCTTTCTTCTAAAGTACATTTACAACGTCCATAGCGTAAAAAACAACGATAAAAAATATGTATCAAGTATTAAAGCTGTGAGCTGTCTGAACCGAATCGGTTATCATTGCGGCAGCGTGATAAAGGCGAATATGCTCAAACCGCTTTGTGCTGCTATCGCCCCTTATTGCAGATGGCAATAAGGCCGCTTTCTGTCTGTCACAGTCTATCGGGTTACGCCCTTTTTTGACCTAGTTACTCCTCTTCGCTTTCGGCTTTGTTTCTTGTTCTGCTGAAATCGTTTGTAAGGAGTTTCTCCTCTCTCTCTCTCTCTCTCTCTCTCTCTCTCTCTCTTCTCTCTCTGAAGTCATGATGTGGTGTGTTGGAAAAGAAAAACGAGTAAAGAGAGAGAGATAGAGGGGGGGTGGCGGGAATGGAGAGAGTGAAAGGGAAAGAGAAAGAGAGAAAAATGAGAAGGGAGAAAGAGAGAGAGAGGGTGAGGGAGAGAGAGAGAAAATAGGCCTATGTTGTTTCACTTCTCTCTTCTTCTACAGTACATCCAATTTTATCAAGATCTTCCTTTCCCTCCTTTGTTTACCATCCATACCTCTCTCTCTCTCTCTCTCTCTCTCTCTCTCTCTCTCTCTCTCTCTCTCTCCTAGATTCCTGACCGTTATTAAGAGACGCAGCGCCTCCGAAACCTTTAACAATTTGACAAACCGAGATCAAATTATTTCATATATATATTTAACGAGTTTATATAATATGAAAATTTATTTTAAATGAAATAAAATAAGAATTTTCATCATAATTACAAAATTTCTCTCGGATTTCGAATTCGTAAAAAAAAATGCGTGAAATATTACTGAGAAATGCCACGTTATGTATGAGAGAGAGAGAGAGAGAGAGAGAGAGAGAGAGAGAGAGAAACACCAAATACACAGTGAGGGGGGGTGGCGGGGAGTTCCACTGACTAACGTGATTACATGAAATCTCAAGACGGGGCAGATAATTCACTAAAGGGAATTCACTTCAGTCCTTTATTATTATTATTATTATTATTATTATTATTATTATTATTATTATTATTTCTCGCCGAAATCTAAAAAGAGGCGACGCAATTGTTTCCCTTAGATATTTGGCCTGACACTTTGACCTTCAAGAAGAGGAACCGGAGGGAGGGAGGGTTATCGGAACTGCCAATCTATATTATATGCTTTTTAAAGTCAATGAATTCCAGAGAGTTCTTTCTTATCTGAAGTCAATTGCAGTCAGGTCAGAAATCTGGTTTAGTAATAAATTTACAATGATGATATCATTCTATGCTCAGAACTGCAGGGTTCTTGTCCAAAATACGATATGATGCATGTCATTTTGTTGGCCTGCCTGGGCCAAAATGATTTCTCCTTCAAACTGGATACCAATTTTTGAGGGGCCACAACGACTTTTCCTTCAAAGTTGATAAAGTACAAATGAGTGTTCTTCTAATGACGAGTATGCACGGAAGTTTGCAATATGTTTCAATATCCTTGCAATATGGCAAAGTTGCAAGCAATAAAAAATGCAAAGTAGCAGCCTTATCATGATGTATTCTGGGAGCAAGCCAACTATTAATTTTTTTAACAAAATGTAGTCTAATATTATCTGTGCATGGAAAGTTGCAATATATTGCAATTTCCTTGCAATAAGGAATATTTCCAGCAAGGGAAAATTCACCAAAATGGCAAGGCTATATATAGCCTCGGGACTTTTTCTCTTAGCAAAGAAACTTTTGCTTCAAGCTTGATAAAATGCAATATATTGACTTCTAATCACGAATATGCAACAGAAATTCCTATATATTGCAATGTCTTTGCAATATGGCAATGTTGTAATCAAACCAAGATTCGTCAGAAAGCAAAGCTATAGCCTAAGGATTTGTTCGTAAGACAAATGGCCCGCCATTGACGACTATACATTGCATTCGAAGTTGCATAATATGACTGATTTAGGGCGTAAGGCTCCCACAATCCCTTAAGGCAGCTTTGCCTCAATCCTCTAAATAGTGTCAAACTAATGAACGGTAATTCTCAGCAATCAGGAAGAATAAAAAGAAAGTTTGCCGTCAGGATTATCAGTCAACTCTTTCTGATAATGAAATTAAAGTTAAGTTATAGGTATTTTGAAGCTGGAAATGTTTATATTTTAATGTCATTTGCTTGGGAAAAAATGTATTATTCCAACATGTTTCAGTCATCATTACTATACTTGATCCGTTCATTGACCACAATGGTCCTTCCCACCTTAAACATCGCCCAAAATTTTTCAGATAATTTGGTCTCATAAAATGAAGATTCCTTTGCACATCGATTTCTGCAGTTGAATTAAGGAGGCATCTGTACTCGATCTGTTCATGATGAATATCAATAATATATCTCATACATTTTAAATATAGTTTGTTAATCTTGAATGATATAGAGCATGCTTATTTTCGAAGAATATCCTAAACAAAAATCGTTAAAAGGTGTATTTGTTTCCTACGTGTGCTTTGGTCAGAGTGAGACAGGCAGGAAGGGCCTTCCTAATGCCAACGCACGTCACCAGAAGGGTTGTCGGAACTGCCAATCTATATTGAGCCTTTAAAGCAGATGAATTAAAGGCAGTCTGGTATTTCACACAGTCTGTAGGAAGTTCAGAAACCCGAAGTTAAGTCAATCACTTTTGACTCAATTGTTTTTTGCTCAGAACTGCAGTGTTCTTGTCCAAAATACAATGTTAAATTTCGTGTTGTTGGCATGCCTGCGTCTTCATATCGTCTATGACGGGCGGCGGCATTTTCGCTCTGGGGGAGGACTGTAGGCAAGTGGGTTTTCATCGTCTTCCCTGACGTCGAATTTCGAGTAATTTTTCCTTTACATGAAATACTCATTTCCAGATGAAGGTGAACTTAGTTATCCCTAAAGACCATCATTTTTAATTATGAGAAAAAGATGGGAATGGGAATAATCTAACTGGTTTCCTCACCCATCTGTGAAAATGCAGTGGTCCACTTGCGCTGATTTTCTTCGGTGGCCAATAGGTGGCGTTCACGACTTGCTTATAGTCAAAATTGCTGTACATTTTTGGGTGGAGAAAGGACCGCATGGGGACCACGTGGCCGCCTTAGAGTGTACGGAGAATTGAAGACTTAATTAAAACACGATTTCATTAATAGATCATTTTGATACCATTTCACAGCATAATTAGTGAAAAATTCCCAATTTTCGTTGGTTTAGTTGGGAGGCTGAAACTGAACTCATACTGAAACGTACTATAGCCTTTGAACACATGATAGCTCCCTGTAATCACATGATCATTACAGTTTAGTTTCATTTAGATGAAACTGAATCAAGACAAAAGAATAACTCCGATATGTATACCAGCATCGTTGCCTTACCAAAGAAGGGCCTAAAGATACCATGCAATTATTTGATGGAAGAACCTCATCCCAGAAGGCTCTTATAAAGGACAGCAAACATCCTCCCTCACTGCAATGTTGCAGATGGAGGTGCAATGTGAGATATGATGATATTAGGGGTAATGAGGTATTGTTGCAATTATTGCAAATTCAGTATAAAACAGAAAAACAATCTTCTCTTCTAACTGGATGTTTTTTGTCTTCTAATGGTGAATGCTTTCGAAATTACAATGTTTTGCAATTAGCTAGCAACAGGCAATGTTGAAAGCAAGGATTTTTTTCTGGGAGCAAACCAACTTTACTTTGAACCTGGATAAAATGCAATTACTGGGTCTTCAATGGCTTGCACGCACGCATAATTCGCTTTTATTATAATGAGTTTGTAATACTGCAGTGTTGCAAGCAAAGCGAAGTTAATGAAAATATCATGTCTACAACCTTAGGTTTTTTTAAAGGACCAAACAAATTTTACTTGATTTTGGATAGAATGTAGTTCATTGGATTTTGGAGTTAAAAACCGACTTTTGAAGTTTCAAACTGAATAAAAGGCAGTCTACTGGGACTCTGATGACAAATATGCACTCAAAATCACAATTTCTTTGCAATACGGGAAGGTTGCAAAGAAACTCACAACATTAAAACTAGCAAGACAATGAGGGTGTTTTTGGGGAACGACCCAGCCTTTGCTTCAGACTAAAGACAGGCAAAGCGATGATCGGTGTGTTATGCCGAAATTGTAGTATATTGCAACTTTGTTGCATTATTGCAATGTTGCAGGAGGTTCGGCAAAACTCATCAAAGTACCAAAGCTGTAGCCCTTTGCAGTTTTTTAGGGACCACAACGACTTTTCCTTCAAACTGGATCAAATACAAATGATGTTCTTCTAATGACGAATATGCATGGAAGTTTGCAATATGTTTCAATATCCTTGCAAGCAATAAAAGAAATCCTAAGTAGCAAACTTAATATGACGTTTTCTGGGAGCAAACCAGTTATTCCTTTTTGGAACAAAATGCAGTCTAATGTTCTCCTATGCATGGAAAGTTGCAATGCATTGCAATGTCCCTGCAAGAAGGAATGTTTCCAGCAAGGGAAAATTCGCCGAAATGGCAAGGCTATATATAGCCTCGGGACTTTTTCTCTTAGCAAAGAAACTTTTGCTTCAAGCTTGATAAAGTGCAATATATTGACCTTCTAATCATGAATATACAGCAGAAATTCCTATATATTGCAATACCCTTGTAATGCGGAAATGTTGCAAGATAGGCAAAATTCGCAAAAATGGCACAAATATAGACTAAGGATTTTTCGTCCAGCAAACCAACTTTTCCTTCAGACAGGATAATTAATATGCCTACGAAATCGCAACAGACCGTAGTTTCCTTTCAATACTGCAATGTTGCAATCAAACCAAGACTTGTCACAAAGCAAAGCTATAGCCTAAGGATTTTTTCGCAGGCCAAACTGATCTTGCCCTTCCACTGGATAAAACAGTTAAGAATATACATTGCATTCGAATTTATAGAATATTGCTGATTTCTACCATTAGGCTCCCATTATGAAAGCAGTTACGCCTTGACCCTCTAAATGGTGTCAACCTAATGAACGGTATTTCTCAGTAAATAAAAGTAAGTTATTCATTTTATGTATGTTTTTATTTTCGTAGGCTTTCCCTCAAAATAAAAAAAATGAATTAACTTGTTTCTTGCGTGCAATTGTTCAAACAAGGCGAGACCTTTATGTCCAAGAACAGCAACAGAAGGGTTGTCGGAACTGCCAATCTATACAGCCTTTAAAGCCTTTACCTAAAGTAGTCTGCAGTAAGTTCAGAAACACGAATTTGCAATAAATAACTTTTTATTCTATTATTTTATGCTCAGCGCTGCAGTGTTCTTGTCTGAAATGCCGTGTTAAATCTTACCACGTTGGTATGCCTGGATCTTCTTCTTCATGTCATCTATGACATGCCACGTCATTTTCGCTGTGGGTGATAATTTTAGCCCAATTTTTCCTTTTTATGAAGTATTTATTTTCAGCTGATGTTGTGTTTTGTTATCTCAAAGCAATTAACATCTTGAATAATAAGGAAAAGCTTGTAATAAAGATAACCTAGCTAGCTCTCATGCCCATCTTGGAAGATGCAGTTGGTATATTTGCTCTGACTTTCTTAGGGGGCCAATAGGTGGCGTTCACGACTTGCTTATAATCAAAATTCCTCCAATTTTTTGGTGGAGAAATTACCGCATGGTGACCACGTGGCCGCCTCAAAGTATACGGAGAGTTGAAAACGAAACTGAAATCCGATTTCATTCATTATTTTGATACAATTTCTAGATATAATGAAAGGAAAATTCCCATTGGTCGCTTCTTAAGTTTAGAGGAATGAAAATGAACTCAAAGTGAAACGAAATATTTAGCCTTTGAACACATTATTAACTTCCTATAATCACATGACTATACGGTTTAGTTTCCTATCTATAAAACTGAATCAAGACTATAAGCAATTGCTATATTTGTACCCATTTGATTAACCTACAAAATAAGGATATGGAAATGACCTGCAATCATTTCATTTCATGAACACGTTCTCAGGGAAATTTTACCATGAACATCAATAAACACCAAAATAACATGGTAAAATTATACTATATTAATGGGATATTCATATGTGAACTGAGGACCAGAGAGAGAGAGAGAGAGAGAGAGAGAGAGAGAGAGAGAGAGAGATTGCTCTACAGTGCGTAATAAAAAGAATGACATTATTATAGAACAGAGTTATGATGACGTCACTTGCCAAGAGTTCTAAGACGTTTGTGGAAGTCTGTGGTAAGACATTTGTACTGATGTAACATCTATTGATGTAGAATGTAAAGAGGGGGAATGAAAGGAATGTTATATTTGAACGTTTGCCACCGTCCCTCGGGCAGTGCTGTACAAGATTCAGAGAATCCTTCTGGTGATTCTTCAGGTGATTAGTTTTGGTAAGCTGACCCAGCTGTCGCGTTACTATGGTTGCGGAGAGAGAGAGAGAGAGAGAGAGAGAGAGAGAGAGAGAGAGAGAGAGAGAGAGAGAGAAAGAGAGAGAGAGAGAGACAACCACCCATTCGTGAAACACTCATTACATATTCTATCTTTCTATTATCTATCTCTGACTTTTTATTGAACAGCAAGAAACATTATTTGTGTCGATGAATCTATCTATTAAATATCATGGAGAAATAATGACATACACGTGTGAATAATAATAATAATAATAATAATAATAATAATAATAATAATAATAATAATAATAATAATAATAATAATAATAATAATAATAATCAACAAGGCAAAGGAAAGCTGAGAAGGAAATGAGGTTGAAGAAAGGAGAGTAATTGAAAGTGGAAAGACAATTCAGGTGTTGAACCTCTGGACAACAGAATTTGGGAGAAAAGTGGGCCCACAGACAATACATAAATGATCAATGAAACCCTATAAGCCTTTATTATTATTATTATTATTATTATTATTATTATTATTATTATTATTATTATTATTATTATTATTATTCGAAAGATGAAGAACCCTATTCATATGGAACAAGAAGCCCACTAAAGGGGCCATTGACTTGAAACTGAAGCTTCCAAAGAGTATTAAGGCGTTCATTGAAAGATGAAATATTTCATATTTAACGATATCTTATAATTATTCCTTCCTCTTGGTAGCATATAAGAACGTGCTTTGTTTTTTAAATTTATTCAACCTGGGGCATTAATGATTTAGGAAAATGTCATTAAAACTGCTGTTTGTTTTCGTTCTACAATAAATGAAAATTTGATTACATTTGACTTCAAAAGGCGATGCTGGAATGAGCTAAAAGTTTCGAAAATTTTCCAGCTCCTGGAAGGACGAGAGAGAGAAATCATTGGCTCATGCGCCCAACGCTGCTATGGCTCAGAAAAATGCAAATTTCAAAGTTTCCAAAAACAAAATCTGATTAAAACCAGGCGAAGGGTTTACAGATGGATTCAGTGGACAATTTTATGCTCATGAAAATATGGACTACATGGCGGAGGAGCAGAATGGAGTCGACGTTGCAGCCTTCGGCGATTTATGAAGCGGGAATGTTTTTAATACTGTCACGTTTGGAACTAAGCTCTGCACTCGAGATAAGCACGGACAGGAATCAGGAGGAGAGGAGGACCCTGGAATAGAGACTTTCGAGGACTTTCACGAGAAGAAAGCAGAGAGAGAGAGATAGATGAGATTCGTCTGCCAGAATTACCATTTGGATCAACAGATCTGTGAAGTCTCGTAGGAATCTGCAGGACTTTTCGCCGTCTTGGAATCCTTCCTTCAGTCAGTCTCCAGTTCCTGGAGGCACGAGAGAAACGCCATGTATATCAGGAAAGGAAAGCAAAGGAGTGGTTGCAGCGATGCTGAAATGGCCTAAAACCTTCGGAGTCTCTCCTTGAAAGTGCTTCAGAATCCTTCGGTCTCAGCTCCTGGTGGAAGGGCGAGAGAGAAGAAGAGCCATTTGCGGATGCCCCCAGCGCTAGAGCTCAGTGAAACTCCAACTTCAGTCTCCAGAAGCAAGCTCCGAAATCCTTCGAGTCTCCTTGAAGCCTTCGGAGGTTTGGTGTCATATTCGAAAAGTATGGATAAGGAGGGTCTGAACCACAAGGCAGAGGGGCCCGAAGGCGCCCTAAGGATGCCTTCCCTTGAAGGCAGCCTTGACTGGGGAAGTTCCTCCTCAGAGGCTGCTTCCCTGGAGGTAGGCAGGTTTCCTGCCAGGCTGGGGAAGCGGGCCTGAGGAGGGCCTGAACCACAAGGCTGAGGGGCCCCAAGGTGCCCTAAGGAAGACTTCCTTTGAAGGCATCCTTGAGTGGGGAAGATCCTCCTCAGAGGCTGCTTCCCTGGAGGTAGGCAGGTTTCCTGCCAGGCTGGGGAAGCGGGCCTGAGGAGGGCCTGAACCACAAGGCAGAGGGGTCCCAAGGTGCCCTAAGGAAGCCTTCCCTTGAAAGCAGCCTTGAGTAGGGAAGACCTTCCTCAGAGGCTGCTTCCCTGGAAGTAGGCAGGTTTCCTGACAGGCTGGGGAAGCGGGCCTGAGGAGGGCCTGAACCACAAGGCAGAGGGGTCCCAAGGTGCCCTAAGGAAGCCTTCCCTTGAAGGCAGCCTTGAGTGGGGAAGATCCTCCTCAGAGGCTGCTTCCCTGGAGGTAGGCAGGTTTCCTGCCAGGCTGGGGAAGCGGGCCTGAGGAGGGCCTGAACCACGAGGCTGAGGGGTCCCAAGGTGCCCTAAGGAAGCCTTCCCTTGAAGGCAGCCTTGACTGGGGAAGTTCCTCCTCAGAGGCTGCTTCCCTGGAGGTAGGCAGGTTTCCTGCTAGGCTGGGGAAGCGGGCCTGAGGAGGGCCTGAACCACAAGGCAGAGGGGTCCCAAGGTGCCCTAAGGAAGCCTTCCCTTGAAGGTAGCCTTGAGTGGGGATGATCCTCCTCAGAGGGTGCTTCCCTGGAGGTAGGCAGGTTTCCTGCCAGGCTGGGGAAGCGGGCCTGAGGAGGGCCTGAACCACAAGGCAGAGGGGTCCCAAGGTGCCCTAAGGAAGCCTTCCCTTGAAGGCAGCCTTGAGTGGGGAAGATCCTCCTCAGAGGCTGCTTCCCTGGAGGTAGGCAGGTTTCCTGCCAGGCTGGGGAAGCGGGCCTGAGGAGGGCCTGAACCACAAGGCTGAGGGGTCGCAAGGTGCCCTAAGGAAGCCTTCCCTTGAAGGCAGCCTTGAGTGGGGAAGATCCTCCTCAGAGGCTGCTTCCCTGGAGGTAGGCAGGTTTCCTGCCAGGCTGGGAAGCGGGCCTGAGGAGGGCCTGAACCACAAGGCTGAGGGGTCCCAAGGTGCCCTAAGGAAGCCTTCCCTTGAAGGCAGCCTTGAGTGGGGAAGATCCTCCTCAGAGGCTGCTTCCCTGGAGGTAGGCAGGTCTCCTGCCAGGCTGGGGAAGCGTCAGTCTAGTGAGAGTCAGTATTGTGAGTGTCAGTCTAACGAGTGTCAGTCTAATTAGCGCCAGTCTAAAGAGTGACAGAGTAACCAACATCAGTCTTGCAAGTGTCAGTCTACTGAGCGTCCGTATACCGATCGTCAGTCTAACGAGCATCATCCTAGCGAGCGTCAGTCTTGGGAACAGAAGTCTAACTAGTCAGTTATGGGTATGGGGTGAGGTGTGGGTGTGGGAGTGTGGCTATGGATGTGGGGTGTGGGGACGTGGATATGGACGTGGCAGTGTGGGTAGGGATGTGATGAGGATGAGGTGTGGGGGTGTGGATATGGGTGTGGGGTGAGGTCCGGGATTGTGGATATTGATATGGGGGTGTGGGTATGGATGTGGGAGTGTGGATATGGATGTGGGGGTGCGGGTATTGGTGTACGATAAGGTGTTGCTATGGATGTTAGGTGTGGATATGGGCGTGGGTATAGGTAAGAGAGAGGGAGAACGAGAGAGAGAGAGAGAGAGAGAGAGAGAGAGAGAGAGAGAGAGAGAGAGAGAGAGAGAGAGAGAATACCTGACCTTGATGTCATGACGGAATTGAATGATGCCACAAATAACAAAAAATAATAACCTTCATTAATAATTAAAAACAGAGACTATAATATTTCTAAAGTAACTTATTTTTCTTTATTATTGTATCAGTTCTAAAGTGAAAATGTTTCATGTGTACATGTGTATGTGTACATGTGTGTGTGAGTGTAGGTGTAGGGAAGGTGTTTTTGGGGGGTGTAGGAGGGAGGGGGGGAGGAGGGGGTGGGGTGTGTATGCAGGCACCAGGAAGGATTCAAAATTCAAATCCAATCAGCCTCCCATAACGTCTCCGGTTCGCCTGCTCCCAATGCTTAAAAGGCTCTGACTTCGACCTCAGCTGTAGTCTTCAAACCGTGACAAAAAGCAACACTTAGTTTAGTGTCGTCGTTCGGACCTCAATTTGGTGCAAGTGACTTTAGTCTCCGTGACTTGCACTTGCAACGAGTGCAAGGATCACTACTTCAGTTAAGTTGAAGTCAGTGTCATTAATAATAATAATAATAATAATAATAATAATAATAATAATAATTATAATAACGACACCTGAGTAAAGGGTCAAAATCTTTAAATTTGTCATAATTGTTAGTGATTAGAGTAAAATTATTTTCTAATTTCAACAGGATTTTGACGTTCACTTCCTCAAATGATGTGTACGGGAAAGGCCAAGAAGCCGTGCTGGCATAAGGCCATCTGTCTATAGCAAAACAAATACCCGCTTGTTTATCATGTACCAAACTCGTTAGTCGACTGTTGAGGGTCGTTGCCGGGGGCGGGGGGCGATGTGGAAAGAGCAAGAATAAAAGAATCTTGGGAGAAAAGCCTAGACCTATAAGGCTAGACTGACCATTTAAGACTGATGAAACAAATGGTTCACCGGACAGGCTTTGCAAATGAATCCATTAGAATGGAACAGAATCTAGATCAGTTACAGTACGAATTAAAATGTTACAGGTATTGAGTTCCCCTCTAACAGGGAGAACGGTTTAGTACCAAAAAGAAAAATAATGGAAAATGGAAGGAAAGTTCTAACAGAGAGAAAGAGAGAGAGAGAGAGAGAGAGAGAGAGAGATAATCACTGATAATATTATTGGCAGATCTTATTTTGTTACTTGAACATTTGAACAAGTGAAAAAAGGCCTTCTTGACTTTGCCACATGTGAATTTGGGAGGCATTCCAATAGCTGAGCAATGCTTTTTACGCTCTTCCTGCAGATGGATTTTGAAACCCAGTTATTATGGAAACGAAATCTGAACAATTGCAACCCATGAAATTTTTGTAGGTACTGAATAACAATAAAATATTTTTGTGACGTATTAAAGGATTGTAATACAGTATATACGCCATAAAAGTTTTTTTTTATCAAAAGAAAAAAAAGACGTGAATTGCAGTTTCATAGGAAGCCATACAGGAGATTATCAAGCTGTCTAAAAATATTTACCCTCTCTCTCTCTCTCTCTCTCTCTCTCTCTCTCTCTCTCTCTCTCTCTCTCTCTCTCTCTCTCTCTCTCATTAATAATAATATTGTAGTTATCTTACTTTTGATAAACTGTGCACACACATACATGAAAGTTCGAATGAAATTTTATATATATATATATATATATATATATATATATATATATATATATATATATATATATATATATATATATATATATATATATATATATATATATATGTAAAGGCTCGCGAAGGTGACCTTTGAAAAGTTGGGTCAGCTATTCGCAGGGTCCATTTTCACTATACACAGCAGATAGGAAACTTTTTGTTGTTCTCCCGTTTTCTTTCTTTCTTTTTTTTTTTTTTTTGTTCTTATGTTGTTACGATCGGGTCGCCGAATTTTTCGAAAAATGGAAGACGCAAGCCAGTCTCAGTCGATCGTGACCCATAAGTTAACAAATTTTAATGCAGGCATTACAAATTTCAAGGGACTAGTTGATGGGAAATTAACACAGAATGTAGAAACATTCATTGAATCGGTTGATGATTACTTGAATTCTAGGAAGATTACGGGTGGCGCTGATGCTTTGAGAGAAACAAAGGCTTTTTTAGATCTAGACAAAGGAGACATTGGAGAACGAGCACGAGGTTTCGGGCTCAGAAAGTGTAAAACTTGGAGAGAACTTCAGGAATTCTTACGCAGGTCGTATGGCGGAGTTGACCGCGAGTGCATTGTTCGGAACTTGCGTGCCCTTATTAGAACTAGGAAGGGTGATGATTCATTAATAGCGTACAGTGCTCGCTTATTTGATGCAGTGGGTGAGATAAAGAAATCTATGATAAACTCTACATGGGTAAATGGAAATAATATTTCTTTAGATAATTTTGAAAAACTGCTACATTTTGCTTGCCTTTTAACGTCAGTCCCAGATATAATTACAGATAGTTTTGATAAAAGAATTGATCAGGACACAGATGAATCCTTTTTGTTTGCACAGGTTAACAAAAATCTATCAAAATGCCCGACGCTAGACAGTAGTTTTGTGAAGGGAGGTGCTAAGATTTCAGCTACAGTGTCAAAACCGCAGAATAATGCGAACTCTTCAAATCTAGGAAATGATGCAGGAGCGAAATCATGCGCACGGGTGGAATTGAGGAAAACCTCAGAGAGATCAGTAACAACAATTCGTTGTTTTAATTGTGATAAAATAGGACATAGTAAATCAAATTGCAGAGTGAGATATTGTTCAGCTTGCAAATCTTCAGACCATGGATGGAGATTTTGCCCAGCCACAAAGAATAGAGAATATTCAAGGAAAACACGGGGTAGTTTTAATAGACATGACAGGAGAATTCCACATGATGCAAGTTCTAGGTACACAAACGAACATCAGAATTTTCACAAGATAAGTTCGAAGACGGACACAGGATAATAAGCAATCAGGTCTTAGAATCACCAGAACCTAGGCCGATTGTACGTGGATTTTCTAATGGCAGTGAAATTTCTATTTTCATTGATTCTGGTAGCTCAGTTAACTTAGTAAATGCTGACCTTTTTCACTCGAAGTTTCCAGAGTGCAAATTAGTCCCTACTAGTGAGACAGTGTGTGACGTACAAGCGAGGAAACTGAATATTTTAGGTTCGTCATTTCTTACGCTTTGTGTCGGCGGAAAGACAATAGTAGAATCATTTTTGGTCATAGAAGGATTAGCCTTAGGTGAAATGGTTTTGCTAGGACACCCTTCTTGCCTGCGACATAACATCAACATTCTTACGGGAATTCAGAGGATTACAATAGGTGAGCCAGGTTGTTTTGTTCCATATATACACAGGGAAAAAACTTGTGAGAAACCTAAGACGCAGTCTGAGACATGTGTAACACAGTCATTAGAGAGTGAAGATATTCCGCAAAAATCTTTCAAAGGATTTTTGTTGGAAGATATTGAATTGCAACCGCGAGTTCCTACATTGGTTAAAGTGTCGATGAAAGAGAAAAAGTTTCCTTCTCAAGTATGCGTTGTTGAGGGAACCGAGAAATTCAAAGACGTTGTGAGTACGGTGTCAGTAAATGAAGTTTCAGTCGCAGGCGTGACTACAGTAGAATTAGTTATGTAATTGATTTTGAAGAGTTTAAGGAAGAACATAAGATAGTGAGTTTTTGTGGAGACAGTAACACGTTTCCCAGGGAGGAGCTGCAATTCAGAAGTCAAGTTCTTCATGAACATTTGGCTAAAGCTGATTATCCCGAGTATTCAGATAAAGTAGAGAAAGTGTTGAAAGAATATTTGGATATCATTGCTTTGAAGGGAGATAAATTAGGAGTTACAGATGTTTTAAAACATTCAATTCGCCTAGAGAAAGGTACAAATCCCATATATATTCCAGCATATCGAATTCCCTTTAAGATCAGAGAAGAAGTAGAAAAGGAAGTTCAGAGATGGGAGTCGGAGGGAATTATTAGACAGAGCTCTTCCCCCTATAATTTTCCTTTATTAGCGGTTCCGAAGAAAGACGGTAGTATCAGAGTTTGTGTAGATTTTCGTAAATTGAATGAAAAAACATGCCCAGATAGATATCCTGTAGCTTGTTTGCCTGATTTGTTTGTTGAGATCGGTGGCAAGAATATATATTCATCTATAGATCTTATGCAAGGGTTTCTACAGGTTCCGCTTTGTGAGAGTAGCCGTAAATATACAGCATTTTCGGCACCAAAGGGACATTACGAGTTTAATAGGATGCCTTTTGGATTACAAGGGTCCCCAATAACATTTACTAGACTGGTTAACACAGTACTTCATGGCTTGTTAGGAAAGTCTGTGTTTGTGTACATGGATGACATTCTCATATGCACAGATACGATTGAAGAACATCTAAAAGTGTTAAAAGAAGTCCTCAAGCGATTACGGTTCGCTGGATTAAAGGTCAAATTGGCCAAATGTGAATTTTTGAAGAGAAAAATTGTCTATTTAGGTCATGTTATCTCTAAAGAGGGAGTCAGAGTGAATGATGAGAAAGTTAAAGCCATTGTGAATTTTCCAGTTCCCAAAACCAGGAAACAGATTCGTTCGTTCCTAGGTATGTCGGGTTTCTTTCGCCGTTTTGTGCGGAATTTTTCTACAATAGCGTCTCCATTGACAGATTTGTTACAAGAAGACGTTAAGTTTGTTTGGGGTGATAGTCAGCAAATAGCTTTTGAGAAGCTTAAGAACGCTTTGGTGAACCCACCTGTTTTGAAGTTTCCAGATTTTAGTCAACCGTTCACCTTAGTGACTGACGCGAGTCAGGAAGGTATAGGTGCGTGTTTGATGCAGAAATTTGAGGGGAAATTACACCCAATTGCTTTTTATAGCAGAAAGTTCAAAACGCGTGGAAGTAACGAAAGGCTGTCAGTTGTGGACAAGGAGGCTTTCGCAGTCGTCTCTAGCCTTGTTCATTTTAAGATGTTGTTGTTGGGAAATAAAGTTGAGATTTTTACAGATCATCAACCGTTGTTAGAGCTTTTTAATAAGCCAAATTTGTCGCCCAAGAGAGCGCGTTGGTTTTTGACATTGAGAGATTTTGATGCAAACCTCAAATACATTGAAGGTACGCATAATGTGGTTGCAGATGCATTGAGCAGATATTTTCCGGTCGAGGATGAGGGAGTACAAACCGAATCCTGTGTGAGAGAAGAGAGTAAATATTTGGTGTCTAATGTCTCGGATACTAGTAGTTCTAAGATATCGCATGTAGAGGACATACACATTTCTACAGTGCATACTTCAGGGAGAAATAGTGAGTCGGCAGTCTCGGGAGAGATTGTTGTTTGTGATAGTGAGGGTAACGCCGTGTGCTATATTACGGGTGAAAATGTCACTTGGGACATGGGCTTGCTCGAACAAAAGCAAGATGAGGATAAATTGTTGTTAGATGCTAAGGCATTTCTTATGGGAGTTTCACCGAAGAAAGGGTATAAGTTGCCTTTTTCTGGACTAGAGTTGGAGAATAATTTATTGGTGAGGAAAGTTAAGTATAACTTGCGAAGTACTCGAAGCATGGGTGAAATTACACAAATCATCGTGCCAGAGAGTCTAGTACCACAAGTTCTAGACATTGTACATTGTAAATTTGGTTCTCCTCATTTAGGTGTTGACAAGACGTATGAAAACGTTAGGTCAAAGTTCTTTTGGAAAAATATGTTTTCCGCAGTAGAGGCCTTTATGAAGAATTGCGCTATTTGCAATGCGAATAAGCCGGCGACGACGGTGTCGTGTCGTTTGGGTTCATATCCCATACCAAATAGGCCGTTAAAGAGAGCAAGACGCTCTTATGTGGTGGCCGAGCACTATTTCAGAAAATATGGCCGCCACAATGTTAAAAGGTAGCGTAAAAGGTAGCGTATAAGGTAGTTAGGGCAGTTAGAAGGTGTTAAATAATTAGGCATGTATACGTTTCCGAAGAGACAAAAATTAGTGTTGGCATCTCAGGATAGGATTTTGTGGGAGTCAGCAGTTGCTGGGGGCGAGCCGTGAGCATCTCTCTCGCTGGCTAGTGTTTTGTGAAGAGTGTTTTGGGTAGGGGGTAAAAACAGTGATATTGTGCAATAATTGCGATATTAAGACCACTATGCGTGTGTTAAAACACGTGAAGACGCGCGTTGTTTGTTTCTCTCTCTTCGCTTGATGGAAATTCGCGCGCTGCTAACGTAAGTGTTATGATGTTATCTTTTTCTTTTTTTTTAGTTGTGTTAATGTAAAATTGTCCTTTTCGTTGTGTTGTAACTGGTGATAGGGACAACTGTGTGTTTTTGTCGTTGAGTTTTGACTAATGTTTCGGTTGCAACGAGTGTTACGTCATCATCACGGTGACATAGTAATTGCGTCACGAGTTTGGGCGGAGCGTCGTGCTTGCTTTGCCACGCCAAGTGAAGCGCTGAGCGTATTATGGTGTGTTGTATTTTCTTTTTCTTTTTTATAGCAATCTGCGGTACGCATCGGCGTGTATTATGTAAGGGTGATATTTGGTTGTTGGGTTATTTCTGGGAACTTTAATATTTGGGTAGTATCCTACGTGATATTTATGAGTTGCGGGGTGCAAAACAGTTTTTGCACGAGTGTGTATGCACTTCTTGGTTTTTGTAGTCACACACGTGAGTGCGTGTGGGTATGCGTGTGTGAGTAAGTGGGCAGAGCGCTTGCCTTTGCTTGAGTGACACTTTCCGTCTGGACAAAGGGAAGTGTTGATCCAGCAGTTTTTGACATTGAGAGATTTTGATGCAAGCCTCAAATACATTGAAGGTAAGCATAATGTGGTTGCAGATGCATTGAGCAGATATTTTCCAGTCGAGGATGAGGGAGTACAAACCGAATCCTGTGTGGGAGACGAGAGTAAACATTTGGTGTCTAATGTCTCTGATACTAGTACGAGTAGTTCTGAGATATTGCATGTAGAGGACATACACATTTCTACAGTGCATACTTCAGGGAGAAATAGTGAGTCGGCAGTCTCGGGAGAGATTGTTGTTTGTGATATTGAGGGTAACGCCGCGTGCTATATTACGGGTGAAAATGTCACTTGGGACATAGGCTTGCTCGAACAAAAGCAAGATGAAGATAAATTGTTGTCGGATGCTAAGGCATTCCTTAGGGGAGTTTCACCGAAGAAAGGGTATAAGTTGCCTTTTTCTGGTCTAGAGTTGGAGAATAATTTATTGGTGAGGAAAGTTAAGTATAACTTGCGAATTACTCGAAGCATGGGTGAAATTACACAAATCATCGTGCCAGAGAGTCTAGTACCACAAGTTCTAGACATTGTACATTGTAAATTTGGTTCGCCTCATTTAGGTGTGGACAAGACGTATGAAAACGTCAGGTCAAAGTTCTTTTGGAAAAATATGTTTTCCGCACTGGAGGCCTTTGTAAAGAGTTGCGCTGTTTGCAATGCGAATAAGCCGGTGACGACGGTGTCGTGTCGTTTGGGTTCATATCCCATACCACATAGGCCGTTTCAGAGAGTGCATATGGATATTCTGGGTAACTTCTCAGAGTCCGCTTATGGGTATAGACATTTATTAGTAGTTGTTGACGAGTTAACTTGTTTTGTTGAGATTTTCCCACTGAAATACAAATCAGCTGAGGAAGTAGCTATAGCGTTCTTTAAGGGGATATTTGTATATAGTTAGAGGGATAAATGGGTTGATGTTTGTATATATATGATATTTATTTTTTTTTTTTTTTTTGTCTCTTGTTCATTCTAGATGTTGAAGTTCTTAATCATTTGTTTTCGAATGATTTTAGGAATTGAGACATGGGCTGATTTCATACGAGATTTGACCCGTGTGTTATTATGTTATTATGTTATGATGTGTTTTGTCGTCTGACGCAATATCTTTGAATATAGAGTTACAGAATAAGGGTTTGTTGTTTAGGATTTTGTTTTGGGGAGGTATTTAGTATATCGGACCGAAGGGGTCTGATCTTTTACGGGTTGGGATATGTCAGTTAGGATTTCGGAGAGGTTTAGGAAGATTTTGATAGGGATATCGAATTCGAATATTTGGGATTTTTCAGTTCTCTTTTAAAATATCAGGGAGCTGTGCCATGAGTAATTGTAGTTGTTAGGATCGTAGGACCGGTTGCCATTAAGTCAATTGCTATGGTGTTGAGAATTAGTCAGGTATTGCGAAATGTTCGCTAACCGGAGTAGAACCTTGATGTCTTTTACGACATATGATACCTTTCAGATGTTTAGGATTGCCTTTCGTTATTCAGTGTATGGATAGGATTCTTGAGTACTTTTTTCTGTTGGATAGAATTTTTATGAATAGTTCTTTAGAGTTAGTATACTTGGTAGTGAGTTGACTGTGGAAATTCCGGGTACCAACTTGGAATTGTTTCACATTGAGAACATATGACCTTTGCACTAGTAGTCTTATTTGGTTCAGTAATAATATGGCATAGGGAATAGACGAGTTACTTTTTGATATGACTGCCGATATGACCGACTCACGGAAAATACCACTCCCTCGAAATGGAGAGGTTGGAATAGCTTCACCGTCCTCAACATATGAGAAAGCTGTCAACGTTACTTCTGCACTTTGGAGAGATGTCGGGCAGGATGTCTTCATGTTGCCGTACTTTCGAGGAGACGTTGGGTTGGCGCAAAAAGGATTTGCGAGCGCCACTTTCAACATGGGCTTGTGCAGTTGCGAGCCATTCATCTTCGTCGGATCGCTGGGCGACGCAAGAATACGTTCAACTTCGACTGGTGCAGTCGCAGACCTTTCAGCGTGAGGCAGTACCAGGAGTGAAATCGTCTAGATTAATGCGTTCCTTGAATGAACTAGTTGTGCTATAATATCTGTGTTATAAGATATATATAAGTTTTGCACCTAGACATTTTGAGGTGGGGTCCACCTCAGGTGCGTGGACCGAGCAATCTGTAAAGGCTCGCGAAGGTGACCTTTGAAAAGTTGGGTCAGCTATTCGCAGGGTCCATTTTCACTACACGCAGCAGATAGGAAACTGCTGAAGCAATTCGCATACCACAAGGGTCGAAGAAACCACCTTGGTGACAAGACACGGGCTGGAAAATGCGTTTTCAGCAAAGAACGTTCTAGAAGCTGAACCAGTTACAAAATCCGGTTTTTGAAGGATGCTTCTTAATAATGTATGGTGTGTACGTGTACTTCGTGACGCCTCGAAGTACAGAGGCGTGTCTTGCCGAACTTTGACCTCGAATGATGTCATACAAAAGTACGTTCGTTCGTGCGTTACATAATGAATATAATGGGAGGAACCGTTGTTCGAATTGGACTTGTGAGATCCGTTTCATGTGTGTCTGAAGATGTGTGATTTTTCACATGGAGACTGTCCCAGAGGACTTGTGGAGTATTTCTGTTCCACTCCATTCCTATTCCTTTTTCCTCTCTCCCTCCTACAAGGATGAGAGTGGTATGACATTTGAGATGACCTGTTTTAATTGATTGACGTGTTCATGTTTTGACAGATGAGTTATTTTCTGTAATTGGGGGTTTATGATTTTGGAGCATTATTTCCTTAGAAGATTTTCTGATAGTTATGTGAAACATTGGATTTCATTCTTCGTAATTTTTAAGAAGTTATTTTTCGTTGATTTTTGTCAATAAAGGGTTTTAGTTTTGTACTTAGTATCTCATTCCAGTAGTCCTTAGATTTTAGTTAGGGAAAGATATAACTTATGATGCCGGCTCACGTTACTGCTATCACACAATGTCTCGAGATAAGCGAGATCAAACCTCGGTTCATAAAACAGAGACTTAAATCAAGTATAGGCTCAGAAATGGCCTTTACATATATATATATATATGGGCCAATCTGTCGTAGATATCTTGATGTGACAGGATCGGTCCGGTGGAATATTGGACAGACATGATGTTGCATGCCAGCATTAAGTAAAGAGCTGATCTTGACCGCATGCTGGCTACTCACGAGGCAAGTGTTTATTTCTGGTGTTGTCGTGTCGTCATCTTCATTCCACCTGAAAGGTTTCTGCCCCAGGAGACGAACTCTGCGGCTGCATTAATGAAGGACGAGAGACTCCACCTCCGGGGAATGCTCCATTTCTTCTGTGTTGCAAATCTTTTCGCAACTGGCAAGACTTTTTTTTTTTTTGTGCTTTCTGCTAAGCTATAATCTGCTCTTGCGACTGAGAGCGTGCGCCTGCCTTTGTTGATAATACAAAAACTGTTTCGTCGCCAATAAATGCTCAGGTATATAGTTCAGAATCAGCTGGGTTAACTGATCGAGTCATTAACCAGATGTGGTCAAAAGGAACCTGCCTCACTGACCTTGCCGTCCCAGTGACGATGAAAGTCGCCATTTTATTAGACATTGTCCTCACAAACTGGCGTTTATGGAGGATGTTTCCATCACTGGGAAAACGTTCCTTGTCTTCTTCTTCTTCATCAGGGGTCACTTTGAAACCGTCTTTGTTATATCTTCTGTTATAATATTTTCAGTGGGACCTGGTTATCAATATCGATTTACCAGCTGAATGAGGGAACAAATTTTAGAGTGCGCTCGCCGTTGCTTTACCGGCAGTTTTCAATTGCTTGCTCTTCTCATGAGGTTTCTTTTTTTTTTTTTTCTTTTTTTTTTGTCAGGAGCAAAATACCCTTTGAGGCATACAGTACAGGACATTCAGTGATGAATGAATTTTGTTGACAAGGAACAGGTAGTCACTGAATACCAGGTTTTACACACGAATCTAAACCACAGGTAAATGCTGTTTTCAGCCGCGTTGTTCTCTCAAAGTATGTAACAAATTTTGCTTGGTGTTTTTAGACTAAATGAAGTAGAGGTTTGCTTAATAATAATAATAATAATTATTATTATTATTATTATTTTTGTTGTTGTTGTTGTTACAGACTGGAATTCTAATCTCACGGTTATTTAGGATGATAAATTGTAGAGTGGTGACCAGAAAAAAAATGACGTAAATATCGAAGGAGATGACTGACTGTCAAGGGCAGAAGAAGCCTTCCTGAGGAGCCTGTCCTTCCAGCAGAGGAAAACTACATTTTCGGGATTTTTGGGAAAACTTGTTCTGTTTCCCTGGCGTTGCTGCGTCATGTCTGCTCTCAAAGACTGACAGACTGAGTTCATAATCCTCGTCATTACGGTGTTCATTGATGACCCAAGAGAGGAGACACTTCGATGTGGAAAAGACATTACCTCCCCCGCCCCCCCTCCCCCCCATAAAAAATGAGTTTGTAAAGTGATCTTAATGTTTATGTTGTGCAGCAATATATTCCACACTATATTTTATGTTGACTGCTGTTTAATGATTGGGTTTGGAGTCGTTTAATGCAAGAAATGACCCACACAAGTGTCTGTCTGTCTGTGTGTCTTATGAAGATTCCTTATGAAGACGATAATGCTCTGGGTCCCATCATCAACTGTTCTCTCTCTCTCTCTCTCTCTCTCTCTCTCTCTCTCTCTCTCTCTCTCTCTCACGCGCAAGCACATTGCTAACAATCCAAGGAACATTTCAGGACCCTGGAACAAGACCGGTATGAAACCTTGCCCTCAATTCATCACTGCTGAGACTGAATCGGAATCCAGGGTGGGGGCGGGGGGGCGGCGGGCGGGGCGTTGATTGGAGGGAGGATTTCATTTTCGTGAGTCTGGTTATTCTCTCAGCGTCTCTTACACCCCTATCACCTCCCCCCCCCCTCCCCTTCCACCAGACGTCCCTTGGCTCTACACCCTACCCTTAACCCCGCCCCAATTGGTTAGGAAACTAGAGCGTTTTTCTTCTTCATGTTTCTAGTTGTGTCGGTATGGGAATAATGGCTGCTTTCCCAGGCTTTGGCCCGAAATGGGCTGAGCAGCCACTTGGTTTCTTGAATATTATGTAATAGCTCAGTAGGGCTAGGCTTTTGTGTCGATGGGATGAAGGAGGAAGCTTCACCTGTAGTGTAGGAGAGATGAAAGAGAGATGAAAGTGACCCAGTTGGTGGAGGATCGGACGTGTCGGTGTATGAATCAGCCACGTTGTGAGGAGAGAGTAGAAAAAGAGGCACCTTGGGGGCTGTATGAATTGGTGTTCTGGAAGACTGACTGACCTTACCTTACCCTACAGTTCGTGGGGGTTGCCCCAGTAGGTCTCTCAGTGTGAGGCACCTCTGATGTCTACCAGAGAATTGCTAACGCATCTTCCGGTATATTTTGCATCTTCCAGTCTTGGATGGTCTGTGACGCATCTTAGATATTTGTCGAGCTTATTCTGAAACACATCTACGCTCACTCCTGTTATGTTCCTCAGATGAGCTGGTAGCGCATTGAATAGACGCTGCATTATCGATGCTGGTGCGTGGTGGATTAATGTCCTGTGTGCTTTCCTTAGTTTTCCTGGTATAGTTTTGGGCACTGTTAATCTACCTCTGCTTGCTCTTTCTGATATTTTTAGCTCCATGACGTTTTCAATAATTCCCTCTATCTGTTTCCATGCCTGGATTATCGTGTAGCGTTCTTTTCTCCTTTCAGGGCTATATAAATTTAAGAATTGTAGTCTTTCCCAGTAGTCAAGGTCCTTAACTTCTTCTATTCTAGCTGTGAAGGACCTTTGTACACTCTCTATTTGTGCAATATCCTTTTGGTAGTGTGGGTACCGTATTATATTGCAATATTCAAGTGGACTACGTACGTACGGTTTATAAAGCATAATCATGTGTTCGGCTTTTCTTGTTTTGAAGTGCCGGAACAACATTCCCATTTGTGCTTTGCATTTTGCCAGTAGTATTGCTATGATCATTGCATAACATATTCCTGTTCAACAAAACACCAAGGTCTTTAACTGCTTCCTTATTTGTGATTGTCTCGTTATTTGGTCCTTTATATGCATATAGCATTCCTTCTTGTCACCATAGTTTATTGATTCAAATTTATCAGAGTTAAATACCATCCTATTTATCTCTGCCCATTTATATATTTTGTTTAGGTCTCTTTGTAGCGAGTTCCTATCTTCATCACAAGCAATTTCTCTACTTATTCGTGTGTCATCTGCGAAACTTCTTACTACTGAGTCCTTAACATTACTGTCTATGTCTGCAATCATAATCACAAACAGCAATGCAGCTAACACCGTACCTTGCGGCACACCGGATATTACCGCAGCTTCATCCGATTTCTCATCGTTAGCAATCACTATCTGTTTTCTGTTATGCAAAAATTCTTTTATCCATCTTCCTACTTTATCCACAATGTCATGTTTTCTCATTTTTTTTTTTAATATATTATGGTCCACCTTGTCAGAAGCTTTTGCAAAGTCTACAGTAGGTAAACCACATTTGTATCTTTTTCGTTTATCATATTTTTATATGAGAGAGATCTTCAGGCAGAGAAAGAGAGAGGGAGAGAGATAGATTGAAGGAGAGAGAGAGAGAGAGAGAGAGAGAGATTAAAGGAGAGAAAGAGAGAGAGGGAGAGAGATAGATTGAAGGAGAGAAAGAGAAGAGAGAGAGAGAGAGAGATTTTGAGGGAGAGAAAGAGAGAGGAAGAGAGATAGATTGAAGGAGAGAAAGAGAAGAGGGAGAGAGAGAGAGAGAGACTTTGAGGGAGAGAAAGAGAAAGGGAAGAGATAGATTGAAGGAGAGAGAGAGAGTGTTATGCGGTTTAGTTTTTCTTTTGTATTGCGTTGCACCACATATGAACGACCGTGTCTGTAGACTTCACTTGATAGTAACGCAGGGGACTCGGTAAGTTAGGTTGAAATTGTCTATTAATATTTTCTCATATTTCAGGAGGGGGTAAGTATTCACCGGGCACGGTTTTTCATAAGTTTTATTCTAACTCTACTATATCACACGGCCAGCCACCCTGGACTTAGAAATTTCTTGATGTTAAGAGAGGAGCGAGTGACACAATCCTACCCAATTTGGTTTTCAAGTAACTCTGGCTAAAAATTGATAAGAATGAACTCTGGACCTATGTTGAATAAAACTCCGCCTCCTTGAGGACGTCTACTTTACTCTTAATGGTTCAATCTTAACTCCCACTTTTGGCAAGGACAAATCAGGTCAATTTTGCTGACCTTTTCGCTTCATAACCTATCCTCTAACTCCTCCTTCCTTTCCCACATCTTGGAGGTTTGTTATGGTTAGTCTTCAATTTACTTGGTCCCATGACTCATCATTTTAAACTATCAACATCGTGTCTCTCTCTCTCTCTCTTTCATAATCCCGATCAGTGAATCTCATACTCATTCACTGCATAACATCACTCGGTCACCTACCTGCATTGACTACAATGCAAGTAGATAACCAACTCAACTTGACTATAGTCAATTACTTCAATTTCAATAATTTCTATTAACAAGCAACAAATGCAAGAAATATTATAATGCATCATAGTGCTAAACACAATAAGTAAGAATTTAAAAATCAACTACTCAAACTAAATGCAGAAAATTATGGCAAAGTAAATATATCAAATGCCTATTACTCTCTGGTTATCAATCATAAATTGTAAAAAATAAAAAAAATCAATCATCAAATGTTCAAGTGCAAGTCAATGGTAAACGCTATCACTCTCTAGGAAGGATTCTGTCCATCATGTCCTTGATTATGGTAAGCTTATTCAGTATCAATTTCCTGACAATCATAAAAGAAATGAAAGCAAACAGTACCAAAAGAATGACATTTATGAATGACATAATAGGAGAAATCTCGGTCTTATATGTATGAAAGAAAGTATGAACCTCTTCTAGCTTTGTGAATGTCTCTAATTCCAGTTCTGAAAGTTGAAATTCGTTAATAACTGCAAACTGATGTACACTTTTACTGAAATTCAAACTGTACGTCGTGAAAACTGTTGGTTTGTAATACAAATTATGTAAAATGACCAGTTCACAAGCAGATGAAAATGAGTGTACGTTAATGAAAACTACTTCTGTTTTGTTTGACTTACAGTCAATCTTAGCATTCAATCTGTTTGCTGAGAACACAAAAATTTCATCATCAATGATTTGAGCCTTGAAAGTTTCTGTAAACGGTATATATTTACAATGGTTCTTACCATTCTTGTTGTTTACAAGATCATCTAGGCAATGAAGAGCACTCAATGGTTCATAGAAATTCACAATGTTACAAACATATACACCATCATTAAGCATGACACATTCCCTGAATTTATGTTCGGGAATTTCAGTCACTAGGAAAGAATCATGCTGCAAGGCAAAGTGTCGAACTGTTCCTTCTAGTACAATGGACTTATTATCTACTACCATTGGGAATGGATAGACTGACATCAATGAGTTGACGTCTGGATTGTTGAAAGGGATCACTAGTATAATTTGATTGGCTATCACTTTCACTGTGATCAGGCCATAATAGTCCACTATATTTTCTACTAGTGGCTTCAAGTGATTGTTCACAACACATTTCTGAATAATGGCTTCAATTTCACTAGGGGTTATCAGAAAAGGCGACAGCAGGTTTTTACCTGCCATCATGATTGCATTGAGTAATTCCTTGTATTCCAGAAGGAAATTACTTGTTTCTATGAGCAGTTGCTCCATCATTTCTGTTTGATGGATTCTAGCAATTTCTGATGAAACATTATGGAGGGCACTATTCACAAATTCTTTCAGCACTGTGATCATTTTCTGATTTTGATTGACATTTCCTATTACTTTATTATAGACAGTGCCCTGCTCAGAAGCCCAATTTTCAAGTTGTGCCACTCTTTCCTTTAGCCTTTCAACATTACCATCGGTCGCCACTCCAAAGAGATTGTGTAAAGCGACGCCTATAAAGGGTATAAGTGATCGCTTTACTACTTTCCTTGGCATAACACTATCGATGTCCCTCTGCAACTTGGAGAGCATGTCGTACAAATTTCTATCTTGGACACTTTGTAATCCTGCCTGTATCTGATTGCTCAGCTGGACTAACTGCTCTCTCTGATCGATAATGGAGTCCGTCTGGATCTTAACAATGGCTAGGTCCTGTATCATCTTAACCTTGCCATGCTCCTTGATGATGGCTCCCTTCCTTAGTTGTACGAGTGAGTTCACAATTTGACTCACTGCCAACCACCATACAATCCATTTGCTGAAATAATGTTATCAAGCAGTAAAAATCTTATCAACTACATTTGTTTACCATTGCACTTGCCATTACCTTCTTCTCAAATTATACCTTGGGGTCATTGAAGATTCTATTTTATTATCTATCTTATCTTTATTGGACAAATCCTTTAACTGGGTAGACGACCAAGGTTCTGAATGAACTACTTTAATGTGGTTCCAATGTACAATGGATTCTTTCAAGGTAATTTCATGCATTAACTTGAATTTATTCAACTTCAAAACTTCTAAAACTCTATATGGACCTCGAAATTTTGGTGATACTTTAATATTAGGCCCTTCAAGAACATGATTGAGTACATAAACTTGTTGTCCTACCTTTAACGAGGGTATGGTGGATCTGTTATTGTAATACTTACTAGATTTTTTATGTAACTCCTTTAATCTAGCCCTGGTGACTTTAACGGTCTCGTACGTATGTCTTGTCTTCCAAGCAATATAGTCCTCGTAGTTGTACGTACGTCTGGGTGGTGCGGCATCATCCAAAAGTGAATTTGGCATTCTCTTTTGGTAGCCATACAATAGGAAATGAGGAGTTTCTCCTATTGATTCATTTACTGTGTTGTTTAGAGTAAATTGTATGTCTTCGAGAGTCAAGTCCCAGTCTTCAGTGCTAGGGGTTACCAATGTTTTCAGAACATCCTTTATCTTGCGATTTGTTCTTTCTACTGCTCCATTTGAGCTTGGCTTATATGCTGTTATTTGACATTTCTGTATTTCATAAAAGTCACCCAATTTCGTTAGAATGTCACTAGTAAATTCAGCAGCATTGTCTGAGAGCAAAACTTGAGGACATGAATGTCTGGTTATAATTCTAGACTTAAAGGCTTCTGCCACCGTTGATGCTTCTCTGTTTCTAGTTGGAACAATTTCTACGTATCTGGTCAAATAGTCAATGAAAACTAAAATCTGTTTATTTCCTCTGATGGTGTTCGGGAATGGACCTAAGAAATCCATTGTGACTACTTGAAAAGGATTTAATTCTGAAGGATACATTTCCAGAGGAGCCTTGACGTTGACATTCCCCTTATGTATATTACATAGGGTACAATTCTGAACAAATCGAGTAGCATCTTCACTACATCGAGGCCAAAAATAGTTTCTAGTGATTGTTCTACATGTTTTCTTAATTCCAGGATGTCCTGATAACTTGTATGAATGGGTTAGTTCTAAAACGTCTTGTATTAGTGTATTAGGAATGTACAAACGTGAACAAGCATTTGGTTCGTCTGAAGTCTTGTACAATAACCCATCTATCAATTGAAACTCTGAATTTTTCTCACCTTGCAAGAGGTTACCAATTACTTCCTTTATTCTAGAATCCTTTTGTTGTTCTTGACGAACTTTGTCTAAATCTAAGTCTGTGATTTGACAACTGAAGGCGAAATTATGAGTGGTAATTTGTTTCTCGTTCTCTTCTTGTGATCTAGATAAGGCGTCAGCTAATGTGTTATATCTACCAGGTATGTATCTAAACTCTGGGGCAAATTCTAATACGCTAACGAACCATCTATTGAACTTCATATTATTGGTAAAAGCCCTTTTCTTGAAAAGATCACAAATGGGTTTATGATCTGTAAGAACATTAATTTTATGTCCTAGCAAAATGTGTCTAAATTTCTGTAATCCCCAGACTAATGCCAAACATTCCCTTTCTGTTGTACTGTAATTTCTTTCAGCTGCATTCAAAACTCTACTGGCATAGTATACAGTCCTCATCCTTGTTTTATCCTTTTGCATCAAGACGGCACCTAGTCCTGTACTTGAAGCATCGCAGGCTAAGTAGAATTCCTTCTCGAAGTCTGGATAAACTAGGATAGGATCTGTTATCAACATATCCTTTAGTGTTTTGAACGCTGCTTCCTGTTCATCTTTCCACTCATAGTTAGCATCTTTCCTAGTTAACTCAGTTAATGGTTTTGCTATGGTAGCAAATCCCTTTATGAAAGGTCGATAATACCCTACCATACCTAGGAATCTTCTTAGTGCCTTCAAATTTCTTGGGGCTGGATAGTCTACAATAGCCTTAATCTTTCCTTCTTGCATTTTCAAACCATGTTCACTGATAACATGTCCTAGATATTCTAGAGATTTCTTCAGAAACTGACATTTCTTAATTTTTACCTTTAAACCGGCCTTTGTGAGCCTATCTAATACTAATTCTATTGTCTTGAAATGACTCTCTACATCCTTACTAGCAATTATTACATCATCAAGATAAACCGATACGTCTTCAACATCTCCCAAGATTTGCAGCATTAAACGTACAAACGTTAAAGGAGCTGAAGTAAGACCAAACGGCATTACCTCAAATTGCAAATGTTCTTTATGAGTACTGAATGCCGTGAGATGCTTGGATTCTTCATCGAGAGGAACTTGCCAATATCCACTCAGTAAATCGAGGCTAGAAAAAACCTTGGCACCTCCTAATTGAGCTAGCATGTCATTAATGACTGGCATTGGCATTCGATCAGGGACGGTGTGGGAATTCAATTTACGGTAATCAATTACCATCCTCCATGTACCGTCTTTCTTTGGAACTAGCAGTAAAGGTGAATTATAAGGTGACTTAGAAGGTATTACAACTCCATCTTCCTTCATCTCTTCAACCATCTCGTCTACAATGGGTCTTTGACTTATTGGAAGTTTGTAGTTAGGTATATAAAAAGGTCTAGCACCATCTTCTATGACTATTTTGTGCTGCAGGACATCTGTCCTTCCTAACTTATCTCCTGTTACTGCTACAACACTCCTATATTTCTCTAATATCTGTATTAACCTGTCCCTACAATGAGGAAAATCTGTATTATTTACTTCCCCTTCTAATTTAACTCTTGTGTCAGCTACAGAGACAAATGCTTTTTCACTTAGGGTTAGTAAAGGGTTAGTAATCACAATTCCCTTACAGAATTCTATGCCGGCATGCAATTCTAGTCTCTTGTCAGAATAATTATACACATAAGTCGTACAATTTCCACCATTAAGTCTTACTAGGGAATTGTCCATTTTCACAAAGTCTGGTAAGTCTTCATTAACTAATAACACATCTGTATCACCTAGGTTTTTATCTGTTACAATTCTAAGACAAACCTTTGTCAGACCTTGTGGATGCAGTATAACGCTATTGTTTAATTTGAGTTTTACAAGATTATCATCGGCAGTACTAACTAAGCAGATCTCTTCTGCATTCTGTGCATCGGCAGTGTAACAGACATCAGTATCATCTGAACTTTCATCTTGTGGTATCACAGAACCTATCTCTGTCATTTTTAGGTTGCCTAACAGCAACACCTCATTGAGATACTTCTCTTCCGTATCTTCTCTTATTATTATGTGACTACAATCTATTAGCGTGTCAGGATCGTCAGGTTGGGAAAAAGAACTAAGTTCTTCGGAGGTATCTACTTGTCGTGCACTTGAGTTATCAGGTTCATACCTGCTATCTGAGAATTCCTCCTGAGTGGCTTCTAGGCTTTTAAAAGTAGTTTGTCTATCTTCTCCTATTTCTTCTATCATTGAATTTCTACTCACTGTCCTACCCGGGTTAGCATTAAATTCTATTTCTATCTGTTGGATGTCTACTTCTTCAGATGAGGCTGTCTCAGGTAAAGTGATCAAGTTTATCTGAAACTGTTCCTCTTCTTCAAGAGAGCAAACATTTCCTCTATCAATTTCCTTGATAGTTACTCTTCCATTGCTACAATCTAGTGCAATTCCACATCTTTTCATAGCCTGGAAGGAAAATAGAGCTTGAGCTGGAAAATATTTCTCTTCCAACACCACAAACTCTTCCCTGTATTTCTTATTTAGAATTTCTATCTCTAAATTGACATTGCCTATAGCCCTTATTTGCTTTCCAGCGATCCCCTTTATGGTCCTATAGGATTCTCTCATTTGGGAAAGCTCACAACCTATATGTTTTGTTAAAGTGCCTTTATCTATGATACTTACAGTACTGCCTGTATCCAACAATATGGAACTCAGTACACCCTCTAAGTGTACTTGTATGATAGGCAACTCTTCCTGACACGTATTAAAATTCTTTACAGAAAACACTATTTCATTACTTCGAGTAATGTCTGTTGGGGACACATCCTTATTCACTGTCACTATTTCTTTCTGTAAGGATGGACCTTTCTGCTGCACTCTCTGTGATTGTCACTGAGAATCCCCTTGATTTGGGTTACTGGGGGAGGTATTTTGGATATTAGGCTGAGTACTTTGGTTATTTTGAGACCCCTGAGAATTTCCCTGTTTGTCGTACCAACAGTTTTGGATTAAATGTCCTGTCTTATTGCAATTCGAACACCATTTGTTTCTTCTACAATTCTGTGTTGTATGGTTGTTATAACCACAATTTCCACAACTTTGTCTCTGCCTATTGAACTGTGGCCTATTATTCCCTGAATTTTGGCCTTGACTAGCTCCCCTCTGTCCAGGAGTCCTGTTATTTCCACTGTTATTTCCATTAGTTCCAGTGGTATTCCCATTGTTACCTCTATTTGGCGGCCTACCTTGATTGTTTCTATTTGATTGATTAAATCTCCTATTGTTGTTCCCACCATTTCTATCAAACGAATTTCTATTTCCCTGATACCTAGACCTAGCTTGCCCTGATTGGTTTCTATTGGACTGATTGCTATTATTTCTTGGGTTTCCACTAGCTACGGTTCCCGTAAAATCTGCACTACTACTTGATGAATTCTGTTTTACTTTCCTTTCTATGTACATCAAGGTTTGTACAATTCCATCATTTGGCTTCCTATCACAGTACTTCTTTAAGGCTACTCTTTCTTCCTTACCCAAAGCATCGTAGATTGGTCCTAAGGACATATATCTGAGTACCTTGGATATACTAGCTAAATCTGTTTCATCATCATCAAATTCATCCTTCCTTCCAACAACAATTCCTACAGCTTTCATATCTGTCGTCACTCTATCTATAGCTTCTTCTACTCTAGTGGCTAAAACTAAGTGATTACCCTCATATTTCTGATGATGGAAAGTTCCTATGTTATACCATGGATCTTTCTGTGCTTCTGGTTGCCAAAATTGTAAGCACTGTTTCTTGAATTCGTTAAACAGAGTAATATTCCTAAAAAGTACTGAATGAAGAACTGTATGTGCATCACCATGTTCCATACTAACATACAAGAGTGCTTCATCTATTTTCTTTCTCTCATCTGTGATACCAGCAGCTGAAATTCTGCTTTCTGTGTCTGCTATCCATCGATTTACACCATATTCTTCTAATCTACTTTTATCTACATTACTTGGGTCTACCGTTCCACAAAATCTAGTGGCTTGGGTTATTACGGCGGCTTGCGCCATGTTGGGATTTCTAGGTACAATGGAAGTTATTGGGTTAGTGGTTACAACTGAAGGGTTAGGCGCACTCGGTAAACTAAGTGGGGGACCTTGACTACGAGAACGTCTGGGTCTAGTATTACTAGGATCAATTGGTCTAGAAAGTCGTTCAGGTACAGGTCTTAGGTTATATGGAGTCTGGTCTTCGCTTCTTGTCTGTTGCAGTCGGGCGATAACTTCGTCCAAAGTGTTATTCATATTAATTCATAAAATATTCAATGATTCCAAGAATGAAAAATTGAAAAAAAAAAATAAATTTGAGAATCAGGTACTTACTTCAATTGCATGTTTGCTGAGTTGACTGTATCCCTCTATACAAAAAAATTCAAATTTTTCCTAACTCATTCCTTCATAGGACTCTCTCAATCTGAAAAAGTCTGATATTAGTATTTATGTATACAATTGTTTGGGTTCCACTGCAAAATGCTGCGCCAAGTGTTTAACAAAAAAAAATTATCATGATAGAATTATTTAAACAGAATTGTCTCTATCACCAAGTGAACGAAAATTTCTATTTCGAAAAAAAAATTACTAAATATGAGAAAAAAAATTATTTCCTTCGTACAACAATAAGGAAAAATTCTTCAGAATATTATTCAAAAGAAAAATAATTTACTTAAATCATTTATGTTTAAAAAAAATTATTTGCGCACTGCAGGGAAAATTAATTATATAAAATTTCACTCACACAAAAAAAATTTAATTATTCACAGAGAAAAAAAATTCTCTTGATAATTCCCCGATACTAGGAATGAATGTTTACTATTCAATTAGCTTCGTGTCGCCTTGCACTTGAAGATCGCGCTGATTGCACTTGAGCGCAATTTGTCGTTAGCATCCAGCGATAATTCGGCACAGCTCGGCCGACTTCCAGTCCGTACTTGCTGAATTTGGCGAAGAAAAATTTTGGAATCCCTTCCAAATTGTTGATTGAAGGCGTCACTTCCCTTTCGAGAGGCGGTTATCAACGCGTTGACTTCTAAACTTTATCGCCGTTCCGAATTCTTCACTATCTTTCGTCGCCGTCATCCGCTCTCATTCGTCGCCGTCGTCGTCACTGCTCTGCTACCGCTACTTTTCGCTAAGTCTCCCTTTTAGCGACCAAAAATTTTTGGAATTTCGTGTATTTAAGTCCGTACACGATAGAAAAGTTCACTGAACTGACGTAGATATTAGCGACTTTCATACGTCCGCCAACACAGTTTGTTTTCGTCTTCTCCGCTGCTGCGATCGGCGTAGTATAGCGCGAGTTGCTGATTCTTTCTTTCGTAAATTTCGTTTTCTTATAAAAATCACCGCTGTTCTATGCCGTGATTATTACTATTGTTCTTATTATGTTCATATATAATTATTAAACTGAATTTCTGGTTGATCTTATGCGAATGTTCGGA
>JANJGK010004074.1:27500-69963 GCA_039081455.1 Macrobrachium rosenbergii | reverse complement strand
AATCAATTGTTAGGAGAGGGTGGATAGAAAGATGCGAATGGAGGTACAGTAAAAGGAACGAAGGGGGTTGCAGCTAGGGGCCGAAGGGACGCTGCAAAGAACCTTTAGTAATGCCTACAGTGCACCCTGTGAGGTGCACTGACGGCACTATCCCCTACGGGGTATAAGTATGTGTCTTCTCACCGTTTCAAAAAATGGCAGCTGACACACCATCATGCGATGCTAAAGATTACTCCTAATTCATTGTGGTATACCTGTTGGCGCTAGTGCCAACCTACCCAAAAAATAATCTCAATACCCAAGTTGCTAAGATTTAGAACCGATTCAACCAAGGTCCAACTGACCCACAAAAAAATCATTAGCAACCAATATGACTCATATAAATAAGATCCTCAAGGAAACTGGTAACTTCCAGGATCCAGCTTATTTGCTGGAGAGAGAGAGAGAGAGAGAGAGAGAGAGAGAGAGAGAGAGAGAGAAATTATTTTATGACCACCTCAGAGAGAGACTCCCGTTTTGATGATATTTTGGCGAGGAATGAGCAACGTTTATGTCAGCTGTTTATGAGCTCAGTGCGTCTGCCACTACTATAATAATGAATTAGATTAAGCTGGCCATATGCCAGCATGGGCTCTTTCACCTGAGCATCCCGTAACACACACAAACATGCTGAGGAGTAAGAGAAATAAAACCGAAAATAGAGAGGATATCAGAACAGACTACGAGAGCCGGGACAGTAAAAGAAAGCGTCATTGCAGCGACTTTCAGTAAATACTATAAAGGGTCTGGGAAGGAGGAGACGATGTTTTAGTCAGAGAAAGAGAGTTTAGAGTTTCATTCTTAAGAAAATGGAGACTGAAAAGAAAAAGGGAATGGCTTGCGAACAAGCAAAAAAAAAGTGGTGTATAATAAATATGTATTTAAAATGACGAATAACAGCGTAAGAGTGAGGTGGAGCGACCAGGGAGGGCGAGAAACATCGAGAGGAAACTGGAGGATTAAAAAAAAAGTTGGGCGAGAACCGCATCGTTGGACACTGTTCACGAATGCCCTCCTCCCCTGACCGAGTCAGTTCTGTGTGGTCAGTTTTTTTTTTTATATAATTGACGCGCTTATTAATCACACAGATGAATCTCATGGAGACTCATCCAAAATTCTACCCTGGAGGAAGGAATAACCTACAGTATTCACCGCACACCAGTAGGCCCAGTCAAGCGTCTGCCAGAAAGGAAAACAAATGCAAAGGGAATCTTTTAGAAAACACGCGTCCACAAACATCGAATTCTTTATCGCCTAGATCTAAATGAAACCTCAGGTGTTCGAAGATTCCACTGGGATTTTAATGGGTGAATTTGACGCCAAAGTGGCTTTGTCATTTGCTTCACAGGAAGTAGGAAAATTCTCTTCTATGCCAATGACAATTGAACGAAAACGAGACCTTTCAGAGAGAGAGAGAGAGAGAGAGAGAGAGAGAGAGAGAGACGAGAGAGAGAGAGAGAGAGAGAGAGAGAGAGAGAATTATTTTCAAAAGAGAAGCGGGGTAAATGTTGAGAAATACTAAGCCATCACTTAACAACTATCGCCAGGCTTCAGTATATTGCAGTGGCCCCAGTCACATCACACACATTCTGTTCAAAAGCATTCATTCTGGGTGGATGGAAAAGTGGATGAATATGAATCTTTTCATCTTGTCGTGTTAAAGGCAACGACCAGTATAATGACAACTTATAAATTTGTCAATGGTACAAATTTATATTGGTTGTAATGCCTCGTCGTTACAGGTAAGACTGATACCAAACGTTGTGCCTTCCACCTGGTTTTTGTTATCACTAAGCTACCTGTATCTTCTATAGGTATTAGGGAAAATGTTTACTTTTGAATAAAGGCTGTTGACAACTGGACGGAGAACCAACCACTCGTAGAAGCCTACTAAAAATATTGATTCTAACGGCGTAAGCCCAGGGTTACCATAATCCTTCACATACATAAACAGAGCATGCTTAGCAATGAGGCTTTCGCACTGCACACTGATAACATACCGCATAAAAGTATAACGTACTTTTATTTTCGCCATGAATGGACAACCTCAGATTCAATGAGGCAGCGAAACAAGACCAACCAAGAGCAGTCTTGCACAACAGGTCATAGCTCACATAAATAATGGCCTCCTGCAAGAACAGACTGACGAGGTTTGAGCATCTATGCTCCACCATCCTCTCACAAAGAACCTGAGAATGTCCTCTTGACAACAGTCCTCCTCCTCCTCCTCCCCTCCTCCTCCTCCTCCTCCTCCTCCTCCTCCTCCTCCTCCTCCTCCTCCTCCTCCTCCTCCTCCTCCTCCTCCTCCTCCTCCTCCTCCTCCTCCTCCTCCTCACAATGGTTCGGTATTATTCGGACTATCAGCTGGTAAGAAGCAGCACCCAGAATGAAAGGCTGTCTCGAGTAGAATTCGAGCTTTTTCAGGGACCAGTATCAAGGCAAAAAACAGTTCCAAATGTGTTTACAGCGACTATTCAAATCAGTTCAGAGCCAAGAACGAGGTCGAATATCGAAAGGAAGGATTTCTATCAGCATTCAACATAAGCAAATGAATATTCGTACAGGAGTTAAAAATGCTCTCTACGCACCTCGTCAACTCCAATCCACAATAAAATCCACTGAGGTAAACAAGTCTCTAAAAACCTACTGAGGTAGTAGGCAGGCTATCATCACCTGCGTAAGATATAAAACTCCACGATTGGAAACACGCCAAATAAACAACTTAAGATGGAATGAGCTACTGCACATGGTGGTACCAGCTACATTACTTTCTGCCTTCTACTTGTCTTTGAACCAACTATACAGCTTCTTTCCTTTAGCCTTTCTTATATCCAAAACTAATTCAGAGGTGATAATGAAGCTCTGTCCCACGATTTCTCTAGATAAATTTCACACACAAACATCGCCCTGTGGAAAAATTATCAGTCCCTCACATTGGAAGATGAATTGTAATACACAATATTCCTTCCAACGAGATTGTTTTGTGTCAGTTGGTTGAGCAGAATACAGAGGTCCTCAGCAAGCCTACTACCACTACTTCTGCTACTCCCGTGCAATTTCCCGAGTTGAAGGTCATCCAATCAAACGCTGAACACTTCATGACTTACTCAGTGACCCAGATAATTTGTTCCTGCCATTTGGATATTGTGGACACAGTAAACTTCAACCTGAGTCTCAAGAGTATAATCCTGAACAGAAAGGATGCTCTGTTCGTCTAGTCACCCTCATGTTCAAATCAGAAATGAAGCAAGTATGGCAGGATTAGGATGAAGGCCAGTAGGAATGGTCGGGAAATAGAAATATATAAGTAAAGATATGGGACCAGATGGCAAGTCTGGAAGAAGGTACACTTAGGAGAGAGAGAGAGAGAGAGAGAGAGAGAGAGAGAGAGAGAGAGAGAGAGAGAGAGAGAGAGAGAGAGAGAGAGAGTCTGAAGGATTCCGACAGGTCTAATCATTCGCTCGCCAAACTTGTAGTATATCAAACATCGAAGACTCACTACACATAAAAAAAAAAACTGCTATAAAACCTGTGCGATCAATCAAGTGAACTCTAAAAATTGGACTTAATGGCTACCTACTCACAATATTTGGTAACCTAACAGAGCCCAAATTATCAACGAAATATTTGAAATGAACTTTTCATTCGAAGAGCAGCCCCATCCACACAAAGCATTTAACAGGGAATACAATCCATACATTAACAGGTAACCGTATACAATAATTTGCGAAAGAGTAGGGTACATCTCATCACCGCCAACTCATCGCCGCCAACTCATCCCCGGCCCAACTCATCCCTGGCCCAACTCATCCCTGGCCCAACTCATTCCCGGCAGTGATTAATGAAATTCAGTAAATATTAAAAACACCTTTATTCAGAATCAAGTATGACTCTTTCATGACACTAAAAATAAATTAACACCATATAATTAAAGACAAAAAATCCATGAAAATATAGAAAAAAAAATTTATTTTATGTTATGAGAAATGCCTCTTAAATATTCAATGGGAGTCCTTTCATTAAAATTTTGGACAATTCTAAGAATGCGGGAATCAGTATCCCTGTACTTTTTTAATTTGGCGGGTGGTGAACTGCCTGCTATAAGTGATTCCAAATAAAAATCTCTACCTTTCTGAACTTTTTTAAGTGCATTTATGAATTTCCAGAGTGTAGGATGTTCCATTCCTAATTCCATTTGTAATCTTCTGCTCGCTCCTTCTGCATGGTTGTTTGTTTTATCTTCATGATTCAAAGTTCGAAAATACAAATTCCACATTTCCAATGGAAAGAGTGGTGCACGTCTGCTATTTCCACGTCTGTTTAACCGACCTATATAATTGTCTTCAAGCCAGTTCAAGATTGGCACATGCTCTGGGGATAATTCATCAGCTAAGACATCAATATATGAATCAATATGATTGAACAGGTACAAATGCAAGCGCCAGTATCATCTTACTTGTAAAGAAAACTGGCTATCTTTATTATAGCGAGAACTTAGACCCAAAGCCGCAATGTGTTTTTGCATGTTTTGGCTAAGGTGAAAGAAGCACCTTTTAGTTCGACTTGTGGAAAATTTTCCTTGATTGCCAAAAATGCTGCAATTTCAAAATCACATACAACCGATTTCGGGTTTACTGTTGGTTGACATTCTTTTATCATTTTAAATAGCCTTGAATATGTAACTTTCCGTTTGTTAGGTAATAGAGCATAAAGCACTGGAATGACACCTCTGAATTTTTTAGCCATTACAATATACACCTGAGAAAATAGCGTGGGAGCAATCTTAAACGTTCCGTCTACATACCAAACTTCTGCTGATACCAAATGTTGCAACCAACTTCTCCTTCCAAATAGCAAAATTCTATCTTCACTGGGACCACTGTCTTGTAATAAAAAATCTTCCTTCTGGTTTGGCTCTGTTTCGTAGGTCGAATATTCATCAGGGATTGCTAAATGATTTAGGTCAACTGGATTTGCGGAGAGGCACTAATCTGATTCCGTTTCCGACGAATAGTTTTCTTTAGAGCCGACGAATTCGGGAGTGATCCTTGCACCGACCGCTTGGGGAACATTACATAAAACTTCGTTAATCACTACACTTGGGTTTTCCATCGTCTCTTCAGCTCTGGTTTTAATTTTTGTAGTTGTCCTTTCTACTTCTACTTTTATCGGTGAAGAGTCATGGGGTTGTGAGTATTCAAGACTTTAACTACGTTTCCAAATCTTGTGTGTATTCTCGCTTTACACCTGCCGAGCTGATCACATTTCCAGAACATCAAATTGCTGTCCGTTTTGCTGAATTTGTCGAAAATGAACAAATAGCCATCATGAGAAAATTTCGCTTTGCCTCTGACTTAAAATTGTCTCCATTGTAATGGGTTTACTGAAAGAAGGTAAAACTGAAAGTGATATATCGAAAGGTTAATAATTTACTAACGTTTTTGTTGACAAACATCTGATTTCATACTTGGGTACTTTTGTTTGTAATTGGTAATTAAGTAATTGTCGTCATGCGTTGAAAGGTTAAAAATTACTAACGTTTTTGTTGACAAACATTGATTTCATAGTTCGGTATTTTTGTTTACAAATAGTAGGATTGGTAATCGAGGTAACTGTTGTTTCGTTTTTATTTACACTGCCTTGCAGTGTGTGTGTGTGATGAGTTGGGCCGGGGTATAAGTTGGGCTGGAGATGAGCTGGGCCGGAGATAAGTTGGGCCGGGGATAAGTTGGGCCGGAGATGAGTTGGCGGTGATGAGTTGGCTGGCGATGAGATGGCGGCGATGAGTTGTCCCATTTCGTTTGTCGAAATGTCTAAGCATCTAATGATCCCAGAGAGAGAGAGAGAGAGAGAGAGTAGAGAAGAGAGAGAGAGAGAGAGAGAGAGAGAGAGAGAGAGAGAGGCACTTCCTTCGGTAAACTAATTTTGGAACTAGGTAGGTGACTGGTTCACAGGTTCAGTTGGTGTATAATGGCGATGTTTATCAGCAGCTCTCTATCTCTGTCGAGATTCTGTCATTCGAAAGTAACTTGTAATTCCATTTGCGTATTTTATTCAGTTCTCGAAATAAAACGCCAACTCGATTCATTCATAAAATACTGTACAGTCAGGTTATGCATTCTGCCAGTAAGGCAGAAAGATAACTGCTTTTCTCTCCTTACTATTGAAGTCTCCATCTCGTTTACTGCCATTCCAGGAAGCAACAACGCGCAATTGTTCAAAAAATCTCTAACTTTTTAACAAAAGCACAAGATATTGCTATTAGGTCAAGCAAGCAAATGCACCACTGGTCGATCGTTGCTTGATTGGTTCAATGTTCTCTGGCATCGGGACAACTTAGGTCACTGACGCCAATAAACACTTGTTGAGAATGCCGAATTTTTGTACAAAGCCTATGGAAATAAGGACCAGATTATATATATGAAAATTAAATCTACGTATAGCTTTTGCAAAAGACCTGCTTCTGATACAAATCTAAAAATGCACCTGGCATTATACACAACTTCTTCCCTTAAGAGGACTTTGGCTAGAATGTACAGACCATTCTCGTCTCGGGCCCCTGAGAAGTTTCTGTAGTGGTCACTACGACGGGGGCATTCAATTAGTAAATGTTTAAATTCCTAGAAATTTCAATGCGCTATACGACTACGAATGGTGTAGTATCTACGAAGCCTTTACTCACCACAAGCTTATTTGGTCGAAAGCCCCTTGGGAAATCTCGGAGATAAACGACCCTTTGGCTATCTCGGTTCTTGGAGGTTGACAATTGTCTCATTCGAAGTAAAACTAAGTGACAACTGACGAAAGAAAAAGGCTGAAATATTCATTTTGTTATTATTAGTGTGCTTGGCGTCATTTCTAATATGCTGAACGATTATGAGATGTGTCTGGCACTACTGAAAATAAATTCACATCTGCTTCTTCGAGTTACAATATAATTTTCTGGCAAAATGCTGTATTAACATCTTAGAACATAGATTTTAGGCCAATGGCCAAGCGCTGGGACCTATGAGGTCATTCAGCTCGGGAAAAGGATATTGGGAGTAAAAAGTTCTTAAAGGCGTAACAGAAGGAAAACCTCAAAGCAGTTGAAGAAGCGCTATGAATCAATTGTTAGGAGAGGGGGGGGGGGGGCGGGGAAGGGTGGGAAGTAAGATGTAAGAAAGAGAATATGAACGGAGATACATTAGAGGAATGAAAGGGGGTTGCAGCCAGGGGCCGAGGGCTCGCTGCAAAAAACCTAAGAGCAATGCCTACAGTGCACCGCGTGAGGTGCACTGACGGCACTACTCCCCTACGTTGAACAAGACGCCGTGTACTGAAAACATTGCAAACAAATTGCAAAAATACAAGTGTCATTCCTATGAAGAAGTGTCTCAGTGTCTCTTGCTTAGTTATACATAATTATTCATAAATTCACTGATTAGAATGAATTTTGAAGCACTGTTTGCGTTATGATCATCATATATACACAGTTGGCTGTTAGTTTAAAAAATTCACCAAGTTTTTAAAAATACTCAGAATGATTATCAGGACTATACGTGCTACTTAATATGGGTCTCTCTCTCTCTCTCTCTCTCTCTCTCTCTCTCTCTCTCTCTCTCTCTCTCTCTCTCTCTCTCTCTCTGTGTGTGTGTGTGTGTGTGTGTGTGTGTGTGTTAAGCTGACGTGACTGTACGTCGTCCATGAACAGGTTATCAAATAACAGTAAAAAATTTCCAATATTTCACTTTCACTAAACCATTTTTTTCCGATGATTATATATAATGATGAATTCGATGATTTAATAAGAGACTGGGATAAAGCTGAACAGGTCATTCATATAAATCTTCGTAATTCTGGAAATTTATGAATGGTTTTCGAAAGCATTCCTTGCTAGGTCACTTGTTGCATTAAACAAAATAATGTTCGTCATTCCAGTTTGTTTAAGTTCCGTGAATTCTCGAGAAACTGTTCAGACAAATGGTAACTGAACCAGTCCTCGAATACCCTGGCTAGAATCTGAACTTTGAGGTATTTCCAGATTTTGAACTGTCATCCCCGGGGTCGAATCAAGTATTAAACAAGTAAAAAATGCGCCCGAAGTTTCTTCGCGCAATCGAGTTTTTATGTACATCGTGTAATCAAGCACCGAAAATAGCTATCTATCGATGGTCTCGAATATGACTAAATTTAACCTTGAATAAAATTAAAACTACCAAGGCTTGAGGGCTGCAATTTGGTATGTTTGATGACTGGAGGGTGGATGATCAACTTGTCAATTTGTAGCCCTCTAGCCTCAGGAGTTAAGATCTGAGGGTCGACAGAAAAAGTGGTGACAGAAAAAAGTGCGGAAAGAAAAGGTGCTGACAGAAAAAGTGCGGACAGACATAGTCGGCACAATAGTTTTCTTTTACAGTAACCTAATAGAAAACCACTCATTTTCTACCAACCCTTGACTGACTGACAGTCACTAAGAGATTTCCACGGGAATGAAATCCTACAGTATCTTAATTCTTGTTCTTTGATCAAAGATCACTTTTCTCATCAACAGATACAAAAGGTACTTAAGTAGAGGCTGCTTGTATAAGCAAGAGAGCCTAAGCTGGTATGCGGCTCCTAATTATTGTTCTGTGATCAAAGACCACTTTTCTCACCAACAGGTGAAAAGACACTTACAGGCTGCTCATATAAGCAAGAGCCTGTGCTGGTATAAGGCCGGTTTAATGTAACAACAGTAGCAAAAAGTTACCCTGAGACAACAATGATTATCAAATGCCTATGATTATTTATTCCACTGACCCTCTGCTGGAAACCTCCCTCACCTCATAGGGTCCTGGTGCCCGAATCTGTCCGTCTGGTTTTCTCCTGCAGAAGGCCCCAGAGAAGCAGCACCTTTGGCCCTCAGAAAAGTTTCCCTGAAGGGCCAACACCGAACTCCTTCCTTTGGATATATGACAAATAGTTCGGGTGACCGAAAAACTCTTCAGAAAAATACCAATAATCTTGACTTGTGGCACAATATTCAGCGAACGAGGGAAAACGCGTTAGAACTGACCTCAGTCCATTCCACAGTTTACCTGAAAGCCTTCAGAAGAGTTTTCAGCCAATCACGAGAGCCCATGCATCATCAACTCCCTTCACAAGCAGAGAGGGTTGAAAACCGACTCCTGATTGGCTGAGAGGACAAACAAACGAATCTGGAAATGCGTCGACATTTTCAAGTGGTGATAAGTTGCTCTAAAGGTTTTATCATTATTGTCTTGCGATTTAAGTAATGTTTGAACTCTAATAAATTACTGTGATTCATATTTATACCGAAAGACACTTATTTTGTTCATATTTTCATTTTATGAACATTCATGTGCCAAACATTCTAACGGTCAAAAAGGCTTCCCCCTCCCCCCCCCTCTCTCTCTCTCTTATACAGTTCATTATAATAAAAAATGTATTTCATGGATTAGCCTATATGTAAAACAGTTTACTGGCATGGCATGTCTGAGGGTGGTGGTGCATTTGTTGCGAGAATTCACAGAGGCCCTATTCAGCATTCCCTGGAATATGTCAGGACCTGATTGACTGAACGATTGTCGTCGTATTTACGTCTACCCTTGGGTTTTATTTCCATTTATGTGTTATTAGTGACTCTGGAAGCTTAGTACTATATCCTTTTTAAAGCTGTTCAGTGATTTGTAAGATTGTAATAATAATAATGGCCTGTTTTACAACCATTCTACGAAGGTCAGGCTTGAGTCAGTCTTGCTACTTCAGCGGTGGCTATCAGTTTTACTAACTACTCAACATACAAGATAGAGAAATTGAAATAATACCCTGACTTTACAGACAGACAATCATGATTATTTATTACTTATACATACAGAAAGAAACCTACATGCCTTATACACATGACAGTTGAGGGCAAACTCCATACAGAATATTTAATTTGTAAATTAGGAAGCAGTGCTAGCAATCTTCTTAGGAGCATCGAAATTGTCTCAATATTGTCAAAATACTCTCAATATGAATAAAGTTCCCCGAAAAAGTGGGCCTCAAAAGCCACTACATATACAAGATAGCCAAAAATAACGCATTATTCACAAATGAGAGGGTTGGTATTTTATGAAAACGAAGATGTCTAAACAACACTTTTGAAATGTCCCAAACAGAGTAAAAAATGGAAAAGAACTAAATATATATACCACGTAACTGGATGAAGCTAGCTGTCTCAAAGGTCCCTCTGGTTACACCCAATGCTGTGGGCAATGAATAAAATGGAATAAATAAGTTGGGAACAAATAAATGCGTAATAAAAAATTAGTTTGCAAACTCGGGGAGGCACCAAAGACATGACTGGCCCATGAATGGACGAAAACGGTAGCAAAAATAAAAAGAATAAAAAAATTCAACAGCTTCTTCATGGATGACACATGAATTGTCGTGGAAACAGCCTCCCAGAACCAGAGAGAGAGAGAGAGAGGAGAGAGAGAGAGAGAGAGAGAGAGAGAGAGAGAGAGAGAGAGAGAGAGAGAGAGAGAGAGAGAGAGAAAGTGGACATGACACATTGTTGTGACTCAAACTTTGCCTTAGCTGATGTAAAGAGACTTAGTCAGTCATTCATTAAGTTCGTCTCATCTCCTGTCCCACCCAAGCCCTTGCAATCAATAGAACTTCATTCTCGTGCAAAGAGAGGAGGAGGAGGAGGAGGAGAGGAGGAGGAGGAGGAGGAGGAGGAGGAGGAGGGAGGAGGAGGAGGAGGAGAGGAGTAGGTCTTTTGAACGACACAATGCATCGTTTGTGAAAAAAGTAAAAAATGCGCCGAAGTTTCCTCGGCATAAACGAGTTTTCCGTACAGCCGCTACAGCATATAATCAAGGCCACCGAAAATAGATCTATTTTTCGGTGGTCTCGGTTATACTGCTGTATTGAGTCGCAACCCCATGAAACTTTAACCAAGGCTCGATGGTGTCCTATGCTTAGTAGCGTTGCCAGAAGCACGATTATGGTTAACTTTAACCTTAGATAAAAATAAAAACTACTGAGGCTAGAGGGCTGCAATTTGGCATGTTTGATAATTGGAGGGTGGATGATCAACATACCAATTTGCAGCCCTCTAGCCTCAGTGGTTTTTAAGATCCGAGGACGGACAGAATAAAGTGCAGACGGACAGACAAAACCGGCACAATAGTTTTCTTTTCAGACAACTAAAAATGGATGGAATCCATTTAGATCTTAACACGACAGTCATTAAATCAATATGATTTACTTTGAACGTCAAATTCTGGTAGCTAGGTGCAAAAATAGATAGAAACAAAAGCATTTTAATTAAGGAAGAGCACTTATACGATATACTCAGAACAAACACTTACCACTATCCTCTTCAGAAGTTTCAATCTGGCTTTCAAGCAACAAGGAATTACACCTGTAACTTCACGATTCATAGGACTTCAATTTAAAGCATTTTCATTTTAAATGCCTTATGTTGCTTCTGAAGCTATTTCAGTGTCTGAGATTCGACTTCTCCGGCATTGCAATAACAATGTTGTTGTCCAGCACTAAAGCTACAGTATATAGGCGTAGGGCAGAATTTCAGTCAGGGGAGGAGGAGAGTGGGAAAGGGGGGAGGGGGGGAGGGGGGAGGGGGGAGGCTATAAATTAACTACATTCAAATATTAAGTAATTTTTGTGTCCATAAATTACTGATAGTCTTTGGCAATGGCTTTGAATGACAGAATATGTGCTAGAGCTATTCATTCCGTGGATTGTGTCATGCAGAATCGAGTTTCGTTCACTTACTTGTATATATGACTTATGCGTCATCTCACAGTGTTACTGAAACGAGAATACGTTAGTCCTTCAACTGTTAACAATACCAAGAATACCAAGAATGCCCAGCATGAAATACTTAAAGAATATTGTCTATTCTTCCCTCTCGAGGAATCTTACAATATACCTGGGAATCGCCTTCACTATACAAAACTTATGACAAAAACCCCTCACATTTCAGACAAGATACATTAAGAACACCCCATAATGAAATAATCATTTAGGTAGATCTAAGTAACAGATACACGGCGGGTATTTTGCGAGAAATGACAGTTTCTTATAGTATTTTGGTTGCTTATTTATAATTTAAAGTTATTTTTGGGGGGTCGAATGTAATTAACCTGTAATTAACCACCTGAAGTCCACCCAACAAGGGGTTTCCATACGCGATCTTCACAAGACAGAGCACGGGGATATACGTCTGTTCGAACGGTTCATATCCCGTCCGGCAAGTGCAATAACTTGTTAACGTAGGGGTACCCCTCTCCCCTGGGCCAGTACTAAACACGGCGAAGGGACATTCCATTTGGCCGACAACAAACAAATGCACCGCTAGTGTCAGAAGCCCTAAAAGCGTAGAAAAAAACCAGTTTCCAAGGTAAAAACAGGCGTGGAGCTAATACTTAGAATTTATCATCATTTATCCTACCGTCCGTGTATAATGAATACCATAGCCTATTTAACAACAGTCGGGAAAGTATGTTTTTCATCATCACTCGAGAACCGGCAGTCATAACTCATAATATACACTTCTTGTTGCACTAGACGAGGACCTATAAGAGGTCCTGTACCGTTATAAATCAAAACCCAGGGTTTTCATCCTACTGCCTAGGCACTCTGATCGCCCTCTTGAAAGAAATACTCCCTAAACCACTAATCATTTCCTAAACGCAACATTACTGGAACTCGAGTCCAGTTCCTCTACTGGAAACGGTCGGCCATACAACCATTTCTCTGGACAGCTTCCAATTTGGTGGTTTAACGCCTTCATAAATTTATTATTCTAGACTGAGGACCAGCGACCTTGCTCGGTGGATGGACCCAAATCACAACAAAACGTACTGTACCTTTTTCACAGCAGCGTCCCAAAAATCAGGAAACACCGCACGGATACAGCTGAGAATCCCGTGACGGCCGAACCACTCTCATTCATAACACTGCACCGTTTTTTTCCAGTCCACTGAAGTTTCGGCTGCCTGCCTGTAACAGTCCTTGGACCAATCAGAACCGTCCGTAGATATTTCTTGTCAAAAAAAGAAGAAAAAAAAAAAAGAGGAACCGACCCTCTGATTGACTGGACCGAACTCAATATAGAATAAGGCCAAGCAATGGGACCTACGAGGTCATTCAGCGCTGAAACGGAAATTGACAGTAAAAGTTTGAAAGATGTAACAGGAGGAAAACCTCAAATCAGTTAAAGCACTATGAATCAGTTATTAGGAGAGGATGGAAAGTAAGATGGAAGAAAGAGAATATGAAAGGAAGTACAGTAAAAGGAACGAAGGGGGTTTAAAGCAGCTAGGGGCCTAAGGGAGGCACGCTGAAAAGAACCTTAAGTAATGCCTACAGTGCACCGTAAGAGGTGCACAGACGGCCCTACCCCCCTACGGAGTACGTCACTGTAAGAACACCATAAGGTGGGAAATATGTGAAAAAATCAATGCACTGCAGCTTTCACGTACAAACTGATAAAAACAGCATTTAATTACATATTTGATGCTTGACTGAATACGTAGCTCAGTTAAGAAGGGCAGTTTTACCCGAAGAGTGGGCCAGTGCACCTCAAGCATTTAATTAACATTCAATTGCATAAGACACGATGCAGAGGCGACGGATTAGCTTAACCTTGTTTTACTATATCAAAGTACTTTCGTAGTCAGGGAAGGTCACAAATACGACGAAATGCAGCAGACTAAGCAAAATAAATTTGAACTCCTTTGACCTGGGTCAACTGCTCTAACTGAACTGCCGTAGGAGCCACCACCATTATTTTTGGCAATCACACTGAGATAGGAAATTGTCCTAGGGGAAGTCAGCTTGACGTATAGGTCAAACTGACTTCCCCTTAAAGTCACATCAGATACAACCGTAACGAACAATAGATGTAGCACTGGACTGAACCCTACAGAAAAGACAGTAGGTAATATAGCTTAAACCATGACAGTCTTTCTTCTGTAAATACTGGAACAGAATCTTGAAATAAAATCTGATGACAAATATCGTGCAAACGTTCACGTTCACTGTCACTGAGAGAGAGAGAGAGAGAGAGAGAGAGAGAGAGAGAGAGAGAGAGAGAGAGAGAGAGAGAGAGAGAGAGAGAGAGTAAAACTATAATAAAGAGCCTACATTTTCCAGTTTCGAAGCTGGTTGTGAAATGGGAACACCTTTCTGATCACCTGATACTTGACTTAGCCGTAACCCAGATTACTACAAATTTTAATGATGTATGTTCTTCTGTAACGACGGCCACACCCTCAGCAGGTATAAACCCAACACAAGTGTGCTATAAAGATACTTAAAACATTAATTTACATATACACACATATCATCGTCAGCAACTGACCTTCCTTTTTAACCATCCAGAGCATAATTCCACAATATTTTTTCTGGTAACCATTTAACCGCAATAACAATAGCAAACTATACCGCCATGCTCATTACCAAAAACTATATATAAAAGCTTAGCTGCGCCACCAGACACGGTGTTACCGTTCCGAACTGCAAGAAATATCGGGAGTTTTTCCTTAATAAAATCAGCTACAACAGGAACTTCAGATCATAGCAGAGATACGAGATTCTGTCGATTAAATCACATCGCCCAGACGGAGGACCACTTATTAAATTTACCTTCGAAGGCTAAAGCTTAAAGGCAAGGGTGCAAGGAATCATTTCAACAAATACCTTGCATTACCTGGACGCTGACCAGCTTGTAGTTGAGTTTAAAGTTCCATTTATATTTAAGTCATAGAATATTCGCTTTAAATAAGTGATATCAATACGATAAAATTCGTACTAAATATTAACGGTACGAAGTCACAGAATACACTACAGTTTTGGAGTCAATCATGATATTGCAACATTTAATTTCGATGAGTAATACTGCCGCTAACAAAAAAGCTCTCGTTTTCCCACGTTCTCTCAGGCAGTACCCAACCCTGCAGGCCTACATGAACTGCAAGCTGATGCAATGATGCTAAAACAGCGTAATTTACAGATATACCTCAGCACAAGCGTGGGCATTCCTTTCAAACCATACTTTTTCCTGCTAAATGGCTTCGTACAATAATATTAAATTCATATTGACTTATCTAATCCACGGCAAAGATAGCGCAAAAAACTAAAGAGCCATTCACCTTTATTTGTCATTGCCACGAATGCCCTTAGTGATTTCCCAGAAACATTTACTATGTAAATGATACCGAAGAAGTAGGAATTTTCTAAAGCATCAAATGATTTACTCCATCAGCACTCAAACTAACGCTCACCTCGCCTCGAGCGAGACAGTCAACTTTGTTGGCAGGTGGACTTATGGTAATTAAAAGCCAGACATTTATCAATGTATGGACGAATAAAATGAACCTGAAGCGCCTACGAGAACAAAATAATGTTGTCTCAAACCCATGTTTGAAATTGTGACAAAACCGAAAATCGTCCTTTGAGATTGTCTAGTTTGAAGTTTCTGATGAAAGTGTATAAACAAGAGTTCTACAAAGGAAACAGAACCTCAGTTGATCCCATGGGAGTGTAACATTTGAACTGAATTGAATATAGACTTCGGCCAAAGGACAAGCACTGGGAACAATGAGGTCATTCAGAGCTGAAACGAAAATTGACATTAAAAGTTTGAAAGGTGCAACAGGAGGAAAACTTCGCAGTTGTACTATAAATCAGTTGATAGAAGGTGGAAATTAAGATGGAAGAAAGAATATGAAAAGAGGTACAGTAAAAGGAACGAAAGGGGTTGCAGCATGAGGTGCACTGACGGCGGTACCCCCCTACGGGATCTAACATGCAGCAGGCCCTTTTCCAGAAAAGTCCACTCTGCTTCTGTGGACATCACAGTAAATTACAAATGGCGGATTGCAGTGAAGGTTGATTAGAGCACGGGGCTCGCAACTTCATCACAAAACCAAGTTCTTTTTTTGATTGATACCGAGTGCTAAATCTGAGAGGTTAAATGGCCAGATTTTGATCATTCTCTCTCTCTCTCTCTCTCTCTCTCTATTCGTCACGGGAGGGAACTGAGCAGCATCCCCAAAGCGCAAATAAAGGGATCCACAGAGAGAGAGAGAGAGAAGAGAGAGAGTGAGAGAGAGAGAGAGAGAGAGAGAGAGAGAGAGAGAGAGAGAGATGAAGAGTTTCACCCCCAACAAGGTACGGATGACCTCACCGAGGCCCTCTCATGTTTGACTAAATGCCACACATTTTTATGTAGTACGGATAGTTTATGCGACCCACAACAGTTGACTAAAAGTCAGATCTGTTGTCAATCCGTGGTGATTATTCAGTAGAAGACACTTAAGCATTACCTGAAAGAAAGGAACTCAATTTGGGTATTTGTGATATTAAGTCAACAAGTGCGCAGACTGATCATCCCAATGTTCCCATGATGAGGAAAAACATCGATGCGTCAAAAGTTTTGACAGATTTCTCGACACCAACGTCAAAATTAACTATGACCGTGAGATTTGCTCCCATTAAAATTGATTTATTCTTTAATTTTAACTAGAGCTTATTGCACTTTTGAACATGGGGAGTTAGAGCACATTTGTAAAGAACATTTTCCTTCTAGTTTCACTCCTGATTCCTCATAACCTGAGATTGGAGGGGGCATTCGGTTGCTCACTGCCCAGAGGTCCACACCAAGCCCCTCAATCCTTCAACACCCAACCACCCTTTCAATAAAAGGCCTGTCATGGACCCTGAACCATACCTTCCACCAACAGCCTCAGAATTTTAGCAAAATTGAATTGGAGAGTCAGTTTGGAATAGTGTACCATAGGTATTCGGTCTAGGAACTTCACAGGATAAGAGTATTTTTTAGAAAATCTGCAACATCCTCAGTCCTGTCACCACAATACTCCTTTCCATAACATTTTCGAGATTTGTAATGGTGATCCAAACCATTAGAATGTACGAAAATCTACCTTGAAAGTCTCCGTCCTAGCCAAAGTCCTTTTCTTCACTTCTTCAGCACCTGTATATAAAAGCACCTTTCCGTCTTCGTGTTGAGTACTGCACTGGACCTTTCACTGTCAGGGAAGGAAATGCTTTGGCCAATCAGAGACCTTCACCATACACAAAGTTTCTATCGCCTCTTTCATTGGCTGATAGCTTCGGTTTTTGGGAAAAGGTCTTTGTACACGATCTCCCATTGGCTGATGGAATGAGAACCAATTTTCAGAAGGTATTTCTAAGGGAACATTAATTCTTCCTCGATATGTAGCACATATATGAACAGTTTATGAACATATGTAAGCACATTCATAAAAAATAAAAGGTCAGTTAATAAATTGATAATTGTAGAAAGGGAAAACAAAATAACAGGGAAAAAGAATATTAAAAATGTATATAAGAAAACAATTCCAGCAGTGTCCCAAATATACAAAACGTGCGTACGTGTATTTAAATTTGATTGTGCTTCTATATGTCTTTATAAGTCCATGCTCATGTGCATTTACACGTATTAAGACAGTTATACCCCACACATTCACACACACTATATATATATATATATATATATATATATATATATATATATATATATATATATATATGTATATATATATATATATATGTATATATATATATACCTGTATATATATATATATATATATATATATATATATATATATATATATATTATATATATAACTGTATATATATATATATATATATATATATATATATATATATATATATATATATATATATATATATATATATATATATATATATATTATATATATATATATATATATATATATATATATATATATATATATATATATATATATATATATATATATATATATATATATATATATATATATATATATATATATATATATATATATATATATATATATATATATATATATATATATATATATATATATATATATATATATATATATATATATATATACCCTCCCAGTTTATCCATTTCGTTGATACATACATTAAAAAAACCATTTCTCCTGTAAGGAGGGAAAGTGAATTCTTGAAAAATACAGAGAATTTCTCCAGGACTTCTAATTCCTGAAGGTATCATCTTTCGTTGGCAATGGGAGATACAGATCCCTTTTGTCTACTCTCATTAGACGTTTAGTATGCACCCACCCACCCACACACACACACACACCCACTCAAAAAATTAGCCTAAGTGATAGTATGAGAGATTTTATTATATATTACAGGTACGACAGTTATTCACAAAAAAATTAGAATAACCAGTAAGCACTTGAATATTTGCGTACTCAAATCTCTACATTGACAATTAGGCAAAGGGATGAAGGACCTCTGGACTCGGCCTTACCAACAGACGTGTTCGTAAGCTAGCTCAGGAGTTAATATTGAAAAAACTTAATAATCCAAACTATAGATGTATTTTCTTCTTTTTAACTCCTTATTGTCTCTTCCAATCATGTGGTAGCCAGCCACACTCCGGTCCAAAATCAGGACTTATAGCATTCTCGCTCTCTCTCTCAGGCTTGTTACCTGCTGGTAGCTCTGAGATTCTACGGAAGTACTCTGGACGTTAAAGAAGAGACTACTTAATTTTTTTAACAAGACAATATCTAAATTCTGGATCAATATTTATAAATAAAGTCAGGGGATGAAATAATATTTTTCTCATGAAATTGGTGCTTAAACAGGAGGCATGGAAACTGTGCTATTGGTGTTGTCATATACCAACATCTCTATTTTTTTTTCAAGTCTTACCTCCAGAGGTTTGGGTAGTCGAGGTCTATTTGCTCCCCGATCTACCGAGGTTTTCTCATACTTATAATAATCTCAATTGCTTTTAGAAGTTGAGTATTTGGAGACGTGCCATAAGCTTAATTCCACCCTGGATGAGAGAGAGGGTAAGTTTGACCCCACATCTGTGTTGACTACAGGGGATGGTTTAGGCCCCTGTACTTACGTGTAATGCTAAGTTATGTACTTCATCTCATTTTTCTAAGTTAGTTTCACAGACTGACCCATAAATTTGACAGGCATAATCCAACTTGCTTAAACAAAAATATACAAAGCCTAAGCGGAGAGTCTTTCAGTTTGCATCTCAATCAAAATGTGATGCCGCCTTCAATACATTCAGTGCCTGTTTAACATTTCTGATGAGGTTATTTATATACTTCTGAAGCCGTAGATCTGCTGCAATGGATAGCGAGATCATTTGCAAATGATGACCCTAGTAACCCAGTTGGTAGGGGCCCACGAAACTGTTGACTGTGATTACAAATAAAGTAACACTTAGCAAGCTATCTTGTGGGACACCTCCATGTAAATAGGAAGAGGAAACTGCTGATCCTATGCCATCCTTTAGGTAGGGATCTGACAAAAAATCCTTTATGAACTAAGACATATTGCCTCAATGCCCTCATTGAAGCCAACTGCTTTTAAAAACCATTCCAAAAGCATTTTGGATCTCTTTAGATAACATTAATAGTTGGTATATAGTGCTTCTGTACTTTCAAAAGCCAAATTACCTATTAGATAACAGATTTTGCGTTTCCAGATACCAGATCAATCTGTTGTTATTCACCATCCTTTCAAAAGGCTGACATACACAGCCTGTAATAACTGACCTGTAGACCTTAAGTTAGTTTTGAGTTCTTACCAACTGACATCTTCTAAGGCCTTGGGGTGGTCTGGAAGATGCCTCAAAATTCCAGAAGTATATTGAAAGCCCCCATTATTACTGGACACAGCTGGAACTATTAATGTGGGGTTTTGAATTTGCTGACCCTCATGAGTATTGTGTTGCACTAGTTACTTTGGCAAAATTCATCCCAAACATCTCTGTCACTTCTTTAGGACCAGGTATATATTAATTCTCCACCTTAGTATAATCTTATCCCAAAATTGGCTAGATGGGAGTTTTTGCAAAGATCTCAGAGATAACATGATTGTTTCTAATCATTTTCTTTACTGATTTTCCTGTTTTGCACAAGCTCAGGCATAAGCAGTTTCCTTTGCCTTGCAGGGAGATCTTAAACACCTACAGAAGCGTGTTCTACTGACTATCTAGTACTACTCCAGTGGAGTGCTGATATACTGAGCTTGCATATGTAGTCCACCAGTCTACAGGGTACTTCGTCTAATTTTCACTTTGGGGTTCATGGTGATGCAGTATTAAGAATATATTGCAGGTGTATGGGGCAATGGTCGCTGCCATACAGGTGCTTACTTGCTGACTACTGGTACTGTAGTGTCAGAGTCGATGGGAGCATAATAGTCAAGTCTCTGGCAGACGAGGAATTGTAGCATGAATCACACCTTGATAATCAGTCATTCAGTAAGTGTTGAAGATCAGATATCTCTGCAGTATTAAGAGTATATTGCAGGTGTATGGGGCAATGGTCGCTGCCATACAGGTGCTTACTTGCTGACTACTGGTACTGTAGTGTCAGAGTCGATGGGAGCATAATAGTCAAGTCTCTGGCAGACGAGGAATTGTAGCATGAATCACACCTTGATAATCAGTCATTCAGTAAGTGTTGAAGATCAGATATTTCTGCAGTATTAAGAGTATATTGCAGGTGTATGGGGCAATGGTCGCTGCCATACAGGTGCTTACTTGCTGACTACTGGTACTGTAGTGTCAGAGTCGATGGGAGCATAATAGTCAAGTCTCTGGCAGACGAGGAATTGTAGCATGAATCACACCTTGATAATCAGTCATTCAGTAAGTGTTGAAGATCAGATATCTCTGCAGTATTAAGAGTATATTGCAGGTGTATGGGGCAATGGTCGCTGCCATACAGGTGCTTACTTGCTGACTACTGGTACTGTAGTGTCAGAGTCGATGGGAGCATAATAGTCAAGTCTCTGGCAGACGAGGAATTGTAGCATGAATCACACCTTGATAATCAGTCATTCAGTAAGTGTTGAAGATCAGATATCTCTAATTGCCTGCTGTTTCAAGATTCCACATCTTCCAGTCTAATGCAGATGTGGATCTTCTGAACTCCAAATATTTAAGCAAGAAAAAAACACAATTCCTGCTTTCTGTTGACGTCTGAATTCAGACGTATGTCTTATTTTCTATTCCCTCATATTTATTTATCACTTGTCACTCTCTGTAGACTGATTTCCCTTTGGAACCTTCCTGGGGTTCTAGGCTGTTGACTCAGTTTGCTGAAGATTGTGTTGCATGATAAAATAAAATGAGCCTCTTGTGTTGCAGCACAACACAAGCCCTCTATACCAGTACTTCCTGCTGAATACCCTCCATGCGTATCAACATCCAACAAAACAAGCAAACCCAAATGCTATTTAGATACACTGCATGTACTGTACAAGGGTTTCTTCTACATCACAATTTACAAAAAGATAGAAATAAGACAAAGATTTAGAGAACATAAACCGACCTTCTCATCATCAATATGAACTTGTACAATACAAGTCTGAAGTATTGTGTCCAGTTGGATGATGTTGCATTTTACTGATTTATAGATAACAAAGACTTTGCCTCCTCCAACTCTTTCTCCTGGTTGTGGGGGAGATCTGTAAAGATTATATTTCAAACCAGGGCCAAATAATGTCTCCAATTTTCCTTTCTTTGAGCTATTTCATCTTTGCAATTGAGTCCTTGATAAGTCTTTTTTATTTGTGCAACATTATCAACAGTACCATGACAGTTCCAATGAATGACTTTCTTTTTTTTCATTTTTGAAAGCCTTTTCCTTTTTTGGATTTCTGGACGATCTACTGATCTGTGGCTTTGCATTAGTACCTGTATGTTTACAACTCTCTCTACTGGTGTTTATTTCAAGATGGGAATGATCTCTGCTACTGTACTTCTTATACTCAAGGTGCTGGACTCTTTTGGTCTCATTTCACTGAGCAATTTCTATCTGTAATGCTTCCTGTACTGCAGGATGGAAAAGATAAGGGTAGATTCTTTTCACCAAGTGGTGACGTATTTACCCTAGGAGGTGACTTACCTACTTTTCAGGGGGTACGTTCTTGCCTCAACAGGCCAAGCCCCTGACCCAGAGGGATGGGAGCCTCTACCACAGGGGATTGAGCTTCTACTACGGGGGTGGATGCCACTAGTAGCCTACATTGACTGGAACCCTTGTGGTATTAAGAGGCAAAGGATTTAGAGCTCCTGCATAGCTATTAACTTGTCACATTGGTCTTACTGCATGACCTATGACAATGTGCTCAGCATTTGCTTATCATTACTGCTTGCTTGAGTTACAATTCTCAGCGTTTTTATCACTGGATTTGTGGTCTAAGCGACATTTAACAAACTTTGGAGAAGCATAACAAAACCAAGTGTTGTGACAATGAAAGGCTCGGCTGCAACTACCCAAGCACTATTCAGCTCAAACACAAGTTAGCCTGCAATAAATAAAGCCTTGTATCACAACAGCATTTTAATGCAAACTTTGACTAGTCCAAAAATAAAGCACAGGACACTGCAACTCTTAAATACAAAAAGTAGTATACATACACTTCTTATGTGCATCCTAATATACAAATAAAAGGGAAGAATCTTGTGTTGAGTGACTGGTCCCACCAATCCTGTGCTGTAAACAAACCTCAAGTATGACAAGCGATGGCAAAATGGCACAAGTATTTAAAGTACAAATGACAAATGTAAGAAAACATTATAACACCGTATTCAGGGGCTGTGCAGTTATTGCAAACTTTAGTCATTTTACCCAGTCTTGACGAATGGCTAAACCTAAAGCAGATAAAAGGCTTTGTAGGTCTTTTGTGGGAGGGTCATTTTCAAGTGTAACATTTGGGTCATGGAAAATTCATAGGAGTGAAAGATAAAAATGTGCCTAACATTTAGTTGGCCCCCACAGCACAGATAGTTGGCACAATAGTGCAAACAGTCTCTGCACCAGATTCCAATGCATCCCAAAGCCAAATAACATATTAGCATCAGGAAGTTTTAAGCATGTGGCTATGTGTCTAGTTTCATTAGTAATGAATGTGCTTGATCACAAGTGTTCAAGCCATTGCAATTCTTAATATTTTTGAGTTTGCTTCATATTCTCAATTCTGAATCAAGTAGTCAACATGTGGGTACACCTGCCAAAATACACCGATTAGCTTTAAGATATTACAGACCCGCAAGGGTTTACGAAAGAAACTAATATTCTGTGGCTTTTCAGTGTAATTCTGTCTCTAAATAGTATTTCTCAGTATATTACCTTTACCTCTTACACGACTGCATTACCTCATCAGCCAAATAATGACATTTTTCCCAGACTAGGTTTCTGAAGGTGCATTTTTGCATTTATTTCTTGCATGTAATCCCTTAGTGCAGTCCTCTGCAAAAATTCTTGATAGTCAATTGGCACCTCTTCACCATTTTGCACCCATTCAATACTCCAGAAAAATATGTACGTGAAGTAAACCCGATAATTAATGTAAATTAGTAAATATACAAGATTGTGAAGTCAATACACAAAGAAAAGCAAAATTTGGGAAGAACAGTGAAAGTCAATGTAAAAAATTAATTTAATAAAGTTGACAGTAGAACTTACATGCAGGATATACATCCCCATGCATGTCATTTTTTGCCAATTTTAACTAGAAATGGCTCATTTGAACTTTAATTTCAACAACATAATTCACCTTGTTTAGTCCAAGATTAGCTGACCATATTATGACAATTTTTTCCTACGCTACCATTTTAGATGTGATACACCTTTAGACAAATCTCTTAAACTGAATGGTAAGTAAAAAGTAAAAGTTAGTTCAAGTTAGGAACTGTGGAATTGCTGTTAGCTGCAAGATACCTTCAAACTATTAAAGTTCATGCTGTAATAGGGGTTCTTTTTTACTTAAGAGACTTTGTTACTTATCAAAAAGGCCATAACCCTAAAAGTGTAACAGATAAATCCAGAAGGGAACAAAGTTATTTGTAAGAAGTAATCTTCCCAATACAGTATGTACTGCATAACAGTAAACCAGGAGACTTAGATTTCACCAATGATTCACGGCTTGTGGAGTGTCCCTCTAGCCTCAACTTGATACAGTATAGTAAAATGTTGTCACCTGACTGGCAACACTGGCATCTACTTAAAAGAGCCTAATTTTACAGGACACACATCAACACAGGCGGTTCCACTGATATGGTCTGACAGGGCACTTGAAGCCTACAAGACTTTGAATCCAGAATGGTTTCACGAAGAAATATTCTTTTCCTTAGAAACTTGCAGGCAAGCAGTTTTCACACCTCAGTTCCTGTAAAACAGAATCACAATTAGTACAAATCACATTTCATAATGAACTAAAACAGGTATTTAAGTTTAATAGCTTTTGGCCATTCCCATAAAACTCAAATCATTATTAAGGTATTAGTACAGTACTACAATCTGCTTTGTACAATAGTTATACAACTAGAGAAGTTGAAGTTTTTTCTTCCTATAGTAAGAAATTCAGTTGGAGATTGTCTCGACTTTCACTTCATAAATAATGCTTAAAGCAAGAATGGAAGTGGATGTCAACTAAAACCCAATAGCTACTCTAGTTCAGGGCACACGAAGCTTCCTCTTATATCCATGTTTTCCACTGGTAACCACCTGCTTTCAAGTAGGCAAGAAGTGCATAGAATTCCTATGCAAAATAAAAGCAGAAACCAAGCAGCACCAATATGCAGTAGATGTGCTTCGCTGTCAAACTTTTGTGTAATACAAAAGGCTGTGAAAAGCCTTCAAGTAGTATGGGAAATTTTCAATAGAGGAAACCACAAATCTAAGAAAGAAATGTCATTAAAGTATAAAGCACTGGTAAATATCCCATCAAAATCTGGCCACTAAAAACTGCTATAATCATAAAAAAGACACTTAAAGGTATGACATTGTGCCAGGGATCAAGATATATAAAGGGCAACTATGTACTCATGCACTTAATCCTAAGAATTATTTCCATTGCTTTTGAGAGATTCATTACACATAGTTTCCTATAAAAAGTGTATAACAGCTGAGAACAGTCTTCCTAGCCACCAGTTAAAACCGTTGGAACTTCAAACATCCAAAAGGGCACACATACTTTCCTGTTAAGTTCATGCATATCACTTCATACTTTTTCTTTTCTTTAATATTCTTTTATTAATTTATTGTATACTTACTTTTTTGACATTCTCTGGCTATTTATTTTTTACATCTCTACCAGAATTTCTGATACTGTAGAGCACAAAAGTTTTACAAATGCCTCCCTCCACCTTTGTTTTACCTCATCCTACACAAAATGAAATTCTTTAAAACTAGTTTATTTTACCTCATTCTACAAAAAATGAAATTCCTTACATAGTTTTCATCACAACTACATAACCTTATAAAAAATTGACTCACCAAGTCACATCTGGGGACTGAAAAGAGCTTAAACACTATAACAAAGACTTGGTGAGGGGTTACCAACCACTCCTTCCAAATCTTCCATATGGTAATCGCTTAAGTAACACCACAGTTAATACTATGACAGACCAAATTAAAGTGGTCTACATTCGCACTTTTTAAACCGACAAATCAAGTCACTTTTTTTTTACCTTTGCCCTCCGCCCCCGCCACAAAATACAACAGTAATAAACAAAATTGTAACCTCCTGGTTTCAAGATGCTATGATTAGTCCCTCGGTGCAAAAGAGGCAAGTAGTGACATTTCCATTTACTTGTGTGGACAAAAGTGAATTCCAGCCACATTGTAAGATCGAACAAGCTATTGCAAATATGAATTCATCATCATGAACTGAACTGTCTGGAAGGAATCTGTACCAAGCCTGAATTTTAACTACCATAATCTAACACACGTTTAGTTGAAACAAGTTTTTTATTTTACCTAGTTTAAGGAATTTTTATTTGTGCTTTTTAAATGTACAATATGAGTTTCCAAACTGCAATGTGTATGAGAACTCATTTTTAGTTGTAGTTTGTCCCCTTTATAAAAAAAACCAACTCTATTTATTTCTGCCCAGAGTGGTGATGTACTGATGAAACCCAAAATGATATCCTACACCAGCACTGAGCATACAGTACATCCTGCATGGAAATCTGGGGGAGTAGAACATACAGGAAAAAGGACACATGCAGATACCAACTCTAATTCTAGATGGGCATTACCAAGAAATTTCATTTCAATGCTGAGGAGGAATACGAATATAGACTTCGGGCAAAGGACAAGTGCTGGGAGATTGGCAGCAAGAAGGCTTGAAAACCTCGTAGTTTCACTATGAAACAATTAGAGTTACAGTAAGAGGAATGAAAAAGGTTGCAGCTTAGGGCTGAAGGAACGCTACAAAGAACTTTAGGTAACACCTACAGTGCTCCATGTGAGGTGCACTGACAGCACTACACCCTACGGGAATTTCATTGCCGAGAATGCTCCCTTGGATTTTCAAGATTCTTCTGAAGCTTTCATGATAACTCTGAGAGCCCTTTGGTTTGCTGTCACTTCTTGCAAAATGCTGGAGATACTTGGAGAGAATCCTTTGTATGCCAGGGATCACTTCAAGCCCTGCTTCAATCTGTAATAAAGACGAACATTAGTTAATGAACATCACAAGACAAACTAACCAAGGCAATTTTTTAAGCTTATTGTAATATTTCATCACAAATTTTAACCAAATAAAGTCCGCCAAGTGACTGATGGATACACATCCATCAATCACTCAAAGCCATCCAGCAAAAATATAAATGCTTAAGATTTACTTTTTTAAATACTGACCTCTCCATTATATAGCTTTTTCTACCACTGGCGAAGAAGCAAAAGCTATGTAATGGGGAATTAAGGTTCATTTAAAAAATCGGGTTTAAATGGAGTTATAGCCTCAAAAACCTTTCTTGTGCACCTACAGCCTGAAATCCCATAAGTCTTTTAGGTATTCTGAAGGGCCCTTTCTCCGGAGTACCATGACACTACGTATCTCATTGGTTCCCACCTTCTTCCATTTGTATTTTGTAGCTGACAATTTTATTGTATAGAGCTAACACAGTTACACACTGAAATATTACACTATTGTATCCACAAAACTACTGTAGGTTGTGCAACATTCCTGCCTGCCTGCCCTCTAACAGCAATTCAGATGTTCTCAACATCTCAACAGTCCTTTAAACTCCTATAAACCAACGCAAAAAAAGTCTGTATCTATACCCACTTTTCTAAGAAACTTGAAAATACTTTAAAAGCATATTTTATCTAACTTCAGAACAGATTCTTATCCTTTTAAGCACTCATCCCAAAAAGGGCTTGTATAAGAACAGCTTTACATCAAAAAACCTAACAGGTTAGTTTCAGAAATTAATATTTGAGAATATGGCAAAATTCATACGGGGACTATACTTGAACAGAATGTTGTACACTGCTAAGCCTGAGATGGGTTGGGTATGTTATCTAAAGAGCGATGCATCAGAGGGACTCACCGATTGATTATGTCTGTTAAAACTTGCGTCACGACATCTAGGTTATTGACACCGTAATAAATTTAATTAGAAAACTAAAAATAAATGTTTAAAAAGAATTTCATATAAAAATGTCTACACATATATATGTATATAATCATATATTATCACTACTTACATATAATTCATATGTATAATCTAAATTTTGTTGAGGAGGCTCACCTCCCATGTAAAGATACTTATATAACTGTTGTATATTACAATTCTCAACAAGAAATGTAGCTCGAATTAGAATAAAATGACCTTCTCTGTCAAGCGCCCAGGGCAGGAACCTATGTCTCAAATTCCCAAGGTTGGGACATTTGACCAGCAAATGTTTCGCAAGCAAGGACACAGTACTGTACAGTCATCGCAAAATGGAGGATTTTCACGGGACATCAAGAACCCCTGAGTGAGTCTTGTATGTCCAATCCTCAATCTGCACAACATCGTTTCTTGTCTCCTTGGCATATAGGGATATGACCAAGGAGTCACTGGTGATGTGATACAACACATTTCCTGATTCATTAAAGCATTTTCCCATGGGGACTGCCTACGTATTTTAATTTTCTGCCCTACTACTGTAGAAGATATAAATCCTGATATAGCATCTTCTGGGTTCTGGGGAGGCGACTGCTCACTTTGCAAGTTGGTCGGCTTCCTCATTCCCAATGAGAAGCAGCCATTCCAATATCTCTCAAAAGAATTCAAGAATTAAGATACTAATGACTGAAGAACACTTCTTGAGTCACAATATAAGGTAAAACTGTTTCCATTCTGAATTAAAATTTCCTTCAAAGCCTTTAAAATTGCATATATATAGCTCTGCTTTACAAATAGATGTAACGGATGATATTCTCCTTCCTGCTTCTTTCTATATCAGGAAAGGCGACTCCAAAGCCAACGCCAGCATAGACTTTGAACCATCAGTGAAAACTGCAATGGAGTTATCATGTTGCAAGGAAAGTTCTGAAAGTATTGACAATTCTGTCTTGGTAAAATGAAAATATCTACAAAATTTTTACCTATGGAAGGTTCCAGGGGGCTCACTGAATATCTTGCTGGGAAAATCTCCATCCTTGGCCTGTTTAACTCCCTGATAATAAAATTTACTCCTAAAAGAGAATGGTTGAGGTTGTTTGCGGTGATTTTCGTAACACTGGCAATGCCTTTCATTTCTCATACAATTGCTGGTTAAAGACTTAGGGAGCCTCGGCGTTCTGTACTAGCTCTAAACCAGCAGATGCTGGTAATGAATTGAATTGAATGGAATATAGGATTCTAGCCAAAGGCCAAGCACTGGGACCTATGAATCAATTGTTAGGAAAGGGTGGAAAGTAAGATGGAAGAAAGAGAATATGAAAGGAGGTACAGTAAAAGGAATGAAAAGGGTTGCAGCTAGGGACCAAAGGTACGCTGCAAGGAACCTTAAGTAATGAAGATCCAGAGGCATCTCACCAGCATGCTCTCGGTGGGAGATGATTTAAATGCTCTTGTACACAACCTTACTCCTCCATGATGATTTGAATTGAGCATTTTAAGGCTATTTGGCTTTGCAGAAATGTACAATTCACACCCATACGTTAATTTTGAAAGACCAAGGCTTTATATAATCTCAACATCTGAGATCGATCAGCACCCCACGAAGTGCGAGACAGAACCTTCAGCATTCATTGCTTTCAAGCATTTTGTCTCAATATATTTCAGATGTGGAATCCAGATCGGCTTGCTATCAAAACTCAACCCAAGAAATCTTGTTTCACCAACACACGGAATTCTCTGCCCATGTATGAATAACAAATTCTCTTATACGGAATTCTCTCATATGGTAAAACTGCATGGTAATCGTTTTACCGGCAGAAAATCTAAAACCATTCATCTCAGCCCACTATCCTTTATCATCAATGCAGAGCTGAAGGCAGCGTTCAGCCTCTGCCATCCTTGTTGCTGCAAAGGATATCGAAAGGTCATCAACAAAAATAGTACAAGTTTTATCTGGGGGAATTATTTTGGAAACCCCATTGATTGCTAAGACAAACAAGGTTACACTTAAAACACTTCCCTGTGGTATGGTACTCCCCCTTGTCTGAATACATCCAACATTGTTGCTCCAACTTTAACCTGAAATAACCTATTTTTTTTTTAAAAATGCCTTGATAAAAAGATGGATTGATTTATGGATTTTAGGCACACCTGCCAAGCACTGGGGCAACTATGGCCTTTCAGCGCTCAAAATCTAACTTTAATTTAAGTAAAGTTTGATTTTGTTAAAATTAATTATAACTATAAAGGTAAAAAATGTACCAAAAAATATATAGCCTTTAATACGAATTAAATAAATCTGTAAAATCTGACACAATTTAAATTCTGAAATAAAATTTAATTTTCTTTAAAAATAACATTATTTTACTGATATCTTAATTATTATCAAGTACCTCGCTCATGGACCTGCCATAGTGTGAGGTAACTCTCCTTCCTTGGGTAAAATCTGGGCAATCAATTAATAAATGCTTTACTGTTAAAACTTCTCGACAGGAACTAACTGTTGGGGCCTGTCTCCCTTCTCCACTTTGCATTAAGTATCTCTGCGTAGCATTCATATGTCCTATATGCAGCCTTGTTAAAATAATGCTAATCCTCCAATCTGCATGATCTGGCGACTGCCATCTCTTAACTTCATATTACCAATAATGTTTTCCTAACAAATTTGCCACTTTCTATTTATATGCATGTAAATAATTTGTTTAAAATCAGAGTATGGGAGGTTTATGAATGCCTGAATTTGTAATCTTATCGATCCTGTAGCTGCGTTATCGACTCATTCCCACCTATAGCCACACGAGCAGTTATCCAACAAGAGCTCAACCGATACGCTTGCGGAAGTACAGGAGGGCCAAGCCCTCCAGTCAGAATATATGATAAAACTTTCATCATTCTTTCCCTTATTAAAAACATATTTTACAGCTTCAAGAACAGCATATAATTCAGTCGTGAATTTCGAACAGGAAGGGGGTAATTCCCTCTTGATTACATAATTTCCTACTACTACTGCGCAGCCAACTCCATCCTCCAACTTTGAGCCATCAGTAAATATGCTCTGCCCTCTTTGTTGGAGGGAATGCTGAAGAACTTCCCTTCTAAATTCTTCACTGGAAATATCTTTTTTCCCCTCCAACAACTGGGCATATATCATTAGGTGATTTGCACCATGGTGGAGATTCAGGGTGTGCAACCTGTGCTACTGATGTTGTCAATATGCCAACACCTCTACTTTCTCTTTCAAGTCTTGCCTCCAGAGGTTTGGGTAGTCTGTGTCTACGAGTATTTGCTGCCCGATCTACTGGGGCTTTCACATACTTATAATTTGGACTGCTGTCAGAGGTTAAGAATTTGGATATGTACCTTAAGCTTAGTTCTTCCCTGCAGATGGAAAGATTGGGTACGCCTGAGTCTGGTAAAAATTCATTTAAAATCATTAAAATAGATCCACCAATACCCAATAATCTTAGTTGTAGATGTTTTACGATTCACATCAGTGTCTGTCCTGCCCACAGTGACATTCTATAAGAATGGGTCTCAGCTTTTGTTCACACATAAACCAGGATTTGTTACCAGTGCCTACTACCGCTTTAGATTTCTCTCGATCATGCACAAAACAAATACAGATTTCTTCAACACCTGCAGTACTACTGCAATCATACACTGTATATGCCTATCACTGCTGACAAACAGGCTTCTGTTTTCAGCTTTTTGTTTAAATCTTCGGCTGAAATCCCTTACGAACAGATGGCTCCAAAGGGGAACCACCCTGTACAGAGAGGCAAGTTGCACAAAACATAATAAACTGATGAAAAAATATGCAGTAATGAAAAACATCTTCACTTGAACTTTTCACGTTCCAATTGCATAACATCCTCTGGGAGACTGCTCCACAGTCCAACGGATGTGAGGAATAAGGGACCTCTGGAACTGAGATGTTCAACAGCAAGGCACATTTACCACATATTGTTGCTGCTGTTCAGCGAATCTGGTTGCTGTAATAAGCAGATAAAGGGAATCAGGGATTAATAAAAAGTGACAAACAAGAGACCATCCGTCACTGGTCCAGGTCATAACTGCTAATATTAGGAAACAGAATATAACTGAATATAGAATTTAGGCCAAAGGCCAAGCACTGGGACCTATAGGGTCATTCAGCGCTGAAGCGGAAATTGACAGTAAAAGTCTTGAAAGGTGTAACAGGAGTAAAACCTCGCAGTTGAACTATGAATAAATTGTTAGTAAAGGATGGAAAATAAGATGGAAGAAAGTGAATATGAAAGGAGGTACAGTAAAAGGGTGTTGCAGCTGGGGCTGAAGGCACACTGCAAAGAACCTTAAGTAATGCCTACAGTACACCGAATGGGATGCACCGATGGCACTACCCCTCCACAGTATTCTAGTAAAGAAAGTGCAAATGACCTAAAGCAGGTTGCACTGATTTTATCAGCTATAAATATACGAGACCTTACAAACGATACCTAACTTCCATACAGCATTTGCTGAAACTTTCATTTGATGCTTCTCAAAAGTTAGATGTGAGTCAAAAGTTACACCCAGAATAGTTAAAGCTTAAGACTCTTTCAGCAAAGTCCCATCCACCTGAAGGGGATGATGGAGTGGGAAATCTGCACTAGATCTGCTAATCAAGTGTTTTGTTTTACTGGAGTTCAGCCTCATGCCCCACCAACTATGCCATTCACTGATCCAGTTCATATTCGGATTGAGGCTGAGGGAAGCCTCATTTCTCCTAAGTGGAGACTTTACTACACTATGTACTGTGTAAGAAGAGTGCACACATTGAAGCTGTTCAGAGCAGTAAAATGTGCAACCTACAAAACAAAAATAAGGGTAACTTTAAAGGAACTGACTTGCTACACTGAAAGGCACAGAGAATAAAAACTAAAAGTTAACTGATAGAACCCTTTTAATGAAGACTTCTTGTTGTCATGCATACTGCACTGCTGAAAATCTGAAAAAAGTAAGTACAATTTAGTCATCCTGCTATCATATATTGAGTTTTCTCAGCACTCCTCTTTTTACACACTCTTACAAGGGATGTACCGTACCTTGCAAAATTAAAAAGACATCGTATTCCTGTCCTGCATTAGTTGACGTCCTATAAGGACTGTCTATCTACGTTCTTACCCAGAACCAAAAAAAAAAAAAGGACTACAAGTGCCTACTACCAAATGGAATTTTGTTTTACTATATTGTGCATAAAATCAACTCCGTTTTTCAAGCAATTTTCATCATCAACTCTACTTATCATATATACACACCTCTCTTGGGAAATCTTCAAAACAAATTGGTTGGGAGGAAATGAAAAACTATACAAAAAACTTCCAGGAAAATAGAATATAAATGAAGAATATGAGCCAGCCTAAATGTGTGTACCTTTCTAACAATTCCAGTACTTTTAACAATCCCTACTAAATTCAGAAACACATTTGCTAACCCCCTACGAAGGACATAAAAATAAGATTTCTGTTAATTTACAGATGAGATTGTTCCACACACACACACACACACAAAAGCAGCTAATCCATGTGACTGTCATAAATAATTTTTTCTTGCAATTATCTGATTTAAAATTTGGTAGATCTAAGCCGCCTGTCTGCGGTGAGCTTGTAAAGTCCTCGCTTAACGCGTTCTCTATAATGAACATCCCGTTTTCTACAGTACAATCACATCGACCTGGGGTCGGCAAAATCACGTGTTGACCACCATATTTGTAAATTATATATTTTATTGTCTTTCTGAATGATCATGCTTATGTACACGTAACAAAGTATTTTTGTAACACTTCAGACATTATTAATCACTATGTTTTCTATATGAACTTGTCCTGTTTTTGTATAGAAATAGTTTGAACTCAGGTCACCTGTAAATTCTATGCATTTATTTACAGAAAATGTAAGAACAATAATACAGCAAATATTGCCGAAACTGCAAACTTCCCATATCGCTAATTGGCAACTGTCAACGGCTGAGAGGCCCAACACGTGTCACCCAGATCATCATCACCGTCTCTTGGCAAACGGCGTCAAGAACGGATGCAACATTGATAAGACATATTCTTAATTTTCTCTTCACTTATCACACGCATCTAAAATCTGAAAGCACCAGAGTATTCAGGGTGAATTCATTGTATGAAAACACAAGTTTAATTTTGTCTTGATCGCATGAATGATGCAATATCCGATGATAAGTAAAAAGAGGTATCAAGAATGAGATGCTTCTCTCTTCACTTTTACTTGTTGTAATTCCTTTGTGTTTTCTCTTATTGATTTCAGGAAATCATATTTAGTGGTACAATTAATACCAAATCCTAAGGTATGACCAAAACTTTCCTATCTTGTTCCAATTGTGAGATAAATAAAGAAATCTGTAAACATATCGCTAGTTTTCTGAGCTACATATGCAAAGATGAGACAGTGAGCGAGCTGCCTACCTCCCGGTGCCAGCCAATCAGAGGCTGCCAAACAAACGTCCCGTAGGCTCAAGAATCTACCTTAAGTGAATCGGCTATAGTATTACTGATTCTAAGCCTTAACGCTCATGCGCTAGCTTTCGGTTCACCAATCAGCAGCTGCCAGTTTTCTGCGTTTAGCGAGAGCTGCGAGAGACTGGCAATTGACGTTTTCCTGAGGTATTTTACTTGCTGAACAAGAATTTTAAGTAATTACCTCTTGCCAGAACATACGAGCTTGCCAGGAATATTTAAGATTGCAGATAAGGTGCGCAGCGCTGTTCTGCCATGGAAGTTGAAAGCAGAAATGGTAATGTTTTGTTTCCCGTTTACGAAAGTTTCGAATAGTGTGCAGTGGAGCTAGACTATTGCAATTGACGCTTTTCTGTTATTTTACTTCCTTTACAAGAGTTTAAGGTAATATTTTGCCGGTCAGCTACTGCTAAACTGTAATTTACCCTTGCGCTGTGTGCGACCCACTGGTACAGACGTGCAGTTCTCAAGAGTCAATTACATTCTAGTTACAGCCTACTGGCAAAATATTATTTGAAATTCTTGTTCAGCAGGTAAAATAACATAAGAAAACGTCAGTTGCCATAGGCTAGCTCTCCGCGGACAGCCGGTTTAGAATTACCTAAAATTTCACTAAAACAACCAATAACACACCAAGCTCCACCTGGTACACTAAACTCGAATAGCACCTCATCTTAACAAATGCTCTGGGGGCCTGGCTTTCTCATAAGTAGCAGTCTGTTAAGCAAAAAAAAAAAAAAAGACTACTTTACAGCCTGCACTTGAATATTCCCTAGACATCACACTGCTAACAGCAATTCCACAAGTCCTAACCTAAACGAACCTGTGATTTGAACTTACCATTCAAGAACTAACAGCAATTCCACAGGTCCTAACCTAAATGAACCTGTACTTTGAACTTATCAGTCAAGAAATTTATTTTAAAATGTACCACATCTAAAATGGCAGCACAACCAACAATAACAACATAGCAGGAACCAGTCAAACCAGGCGAACTTGACACATACCTTTAATGCTCTATTTCTTTTTGTTTCAGTTTCCCCCAATTGTTCTTGAAGGATACATTTGGACTTGGCCTGGGGAATGGGGTCCAAAATATTCCAAGGCAGAATGCACGTCTGAAAAGATAAACCCTTGTTAGCTACAAAAGAACCTTCTCTGTGACATGCAGTGTATTCAAAATATTGTGCACAAAAATGATGTAACTGTTAAAGACAGTGCTGTCTTCTTTTTTTTTTACCACCAAAAACAAGTAGTAAGCATTTTACAAATAAATGCTTGTCTAATATTAAAAACAGATGGATATCCTTCTTTTTCAGGTGAAGTGAGTGCAAGGGAAATGTGTATAATTACAGTGAAATGTATATAATTACACAAAAGATTCTCCAGTAATGTTGTCGTTAACTGCAGGCAATTTGTTTCGAGAGCCACTCAAAACTACTTCAAGAACATCTGAACCGCTGGATAATCCTTAAATACCTGAAGGACTGCAATGCTGAAAGACGCCCCTGCAACACGAACGCCTTTTTCAACAGGAGAGCAAACAATGGATGCTCATCTATAGAAATTAAATACTTAAAACATTAACAGGAGGAATGCTTGCAAACAGGGCTTCTTCGAGCCCAAACCCCATTACTACTAACATACTGGAGATTCGTCTCTGCGTCAAACACAAGGCCAATCTCATTAGAGTAGCACCTCAGCTCAACAGACACTTTGGGGGTCTGGCTTTCTGTTATATAAGTAACAAAGTCCCTAGGTATATATCAAAGACCCTATATATATTACAGCCTTTGCTTCAATATTTCCTAGACTCTGACAGCTAACGACTGCAACATTCAATTTAAGAGTTTTATCTAAAAATGTATCACATCTATATAAGATGATAGCATATAAAAAGTAATGATAATAATACAGTATCTGGAAAGTACTACAGACCACAAACTTGAGGTGTTACCTACCACCAAGGAGGAGGACTTTTCAAAACATTAGTGTCTCTGCTGACAATCACGCAGTATTGTCTAAAGGCAGCATGACTCTCATAGTTCTACCAAAAGGGAAAAGGACATACAAACTGACAAGAATTGCAGATTTGAAAACTCTTTACAGGAGGGAAAGCAACTATTATTTCACCTTTAAAGTTGCGTCACGTAAATTTACACTAATTACTGTACATAAAATTTTTAGAATATAATTTACTCACTACCATAAAACACCAAATGAGCAATATTTAAACCTCACTCCCATGTGCCTACTTATACACTCATGCACTTGAGGTTTTAAATACATTACATTAATTATACAAATCCGTTCACTTTCCAGTTATTTAAACCAAGCAACCTCCAAGTATTAGAATATAAAACATGGTATATAATAACACCCACAATCATGTAAACTGTATATATACCCTTTAGACTAGAAACAAAATTTGTCATAATATTTCCCACACACTTTCATGACGTTTTCCCTTCACAAGCTTTAAATTTGAAAGGAAGCCTTTTCCAAAGTCCTGCCTTGGGAGCTTTTTGCTCAAGATTCTATCAAGTCCGTATATACGCTAATTCCTTTTCTTCTTGATTCCTGGTCATCAGAAAACTATCTTGTCATATCAGACATTAATCATTTAGAAGGGTGAAGTAATGGTAGTGCCTCTTGAAGGGGGATTACTGAAAGGGCACAAGGAAGCTGTCCAGTCTGAACAAGTTGAAAGAGTTCCCTCTCAAATTATATTCAAAGGCTTCCTTCCCTCCTCCCAAAGAAGTTCAAATTTCCCCACCCACATCAATGATTTCCCAGCCAATTCTCATTCAAAGATCTCTCCCACAAACTGAACACAACACCTCTAAGTATTACAATACGTGTCCTCTCAAAATCTAAGAAACCCACCCCAAAATAAATTCAAATACAGGTCTCTTACTCAACACTGACCCACCAAACCAACACAGGTTCCAAGTTTTCTCATTTTCAACTTTAAGCCTAAACTTTACTCAAAGTACCTCCCACAAAAACACTTTAAAACAGCAATAATCTCAAGCAATACCATAAGATACCAAACACATAACATTCAAACCTCATTCCCCTGTGCCTACTTACAAACTTGGAACTTACACTAAAATAAATTGGTATTTTTTCACTCAAAACTCTTTGAGGTCTTTATCTTCATTCATTTCTTTAAAATTCTGAATAATTTGGGCGTCAAAATAACTAACTTTACTACTAATATTAGAACTTACCAAGATCCTCATGGACCAACTCAGTCATGTACCAGTTACATAACTTTACCTAACCTTGGCTCTCTGAAATTCCAACATTTCTTAAAAATATAAGTGACCTGTCTAGGTTCGATAAATCCTTGTACAGAGAAATTTCCCAAAATAATGGATACTGATAAGTGACCTGCCTTGGTGCAACATAATCTTTGTACAGTGAAATTTCCCAAAATAGTGCTTAGTGATAAGTGACCTGCCTAGGGGCAACATAATCTTTGTACAGTAAAATTTCCCAAAATAATGCACTGAATATGAAACTACCTTATTGAAACTGCAATAACTGTCATACTTACAGAACACTATCTAGGACTGTATTTGGAAGATGCTCATTAAAAAAAAAAACTAACATTAAAACAGGCAGTGGCAAGTGCCCTCAGAACACTCACTTGTTGCTTAACTGAACAGACCTCTTGTCACTGTCTTGCATTATATGATGTTCTAGAACTCTTCTATCTCTAACTATATGTACTTATGCAGACTTTAAAGAATACACTACAAGTTGTTTTACTTTATCTTACATAAAATAAGCCAAATTTTTCAAACATTTTCTTCATTATATATGTTACAGGAACAGAATCAACACTTTTTTGAAAGTGTACGTAGCGTGATCTAGCGATCTTACTTCAGGAAAAAAACGTGAAAAGATTCGACTCATGATAACACTCACATTTTTTCCTCCCCTCTCTCTCTCTCTCTCTCTCTCTCTCTCTCTCTCTCTCTCTCTCTCTCTCTCTCTCTCTCTCTCTCTCTCTCTCTCACCGTGTATCGACTCTCTCTCTCATCATTTACCAAAGCTCACCCACCCTAACCTCACTCATTCTCTCAAAGCAATTAAATGGACTATTTAAAGAAACACAATCGTTTCTACAAAAATAGGTTTTATTATTCAAATAACCCAACAAGAAATGAATAAAACAAGGCAAAGATTAAAATGCATAATAAATGAATTATCACGTCAGATAACTAAACTCTAAACTGCAAACACTTCTGATTAAAGAAGTCTCATTATGGCTAATAGCCTGAAAATATCCAAAATCACACATACTCCCCAAATCAATAACTAAAGTCATGTAAAAAAAAAACAGTCTACCACATAAAGAGATTGACATTGCAAATGACTTGCATGTCCTTTTTCTCAAACTCCCAAGTCCACAGACATCTGTCGAAAGAATTAAACGTGATAGAAAACTCCCAAAAATATATAAAATACAAAACACAATAATGGAAAGTGTAAAATGCATAGCCAAGATATGGCAAACGTAACACAACAAAATAATAATATAAAAGAGGTATGAATATTCATATTAAATTTCCCACACCAGTTCAAAAGTTCATAATGATTAGAAAGTCATGGTAAAAATCACAAGTTCAATTTCCTCCCATAAAAACAGAGATTTGAAACTCTACCTTATCTGCCGATTTTCAAAGCCTGGACCCACTCCAAAACTATGACTGGACAACTGCAGTTCTGTCACGTTAATGAACGATCAAACTCACTTTTAGGGCAGATTTTGGCATAATCTAGATCAAAGTAACGCACGTACTCACGAATATACATAACGCTCCGGAGATCATCTGATCGCCAATATTGCTGAGCTTCTCGTGCAGATAGCTGAGGAATCAAACTATTTGCTGAATACAAAGATTTTACAACTGACGGCTCGGTCAGTACCATCTCGCTCCAAAAATTCTTTCATCACACCTTAAAGCATTGAAGCTATGAAATGCATATATGTGTCCTTTAAATAGAGCTCGGCCACCCCATAAGAGCGTCTCGCTCTCCTTAACGGCAAACTAAAACAAAGCATATGTATAAAACATAACAAAATAGAGCTATGCTCAATTAGCAATGTCTACTGCACTGCAGCTTTAAGGACTGCTCTCATGACGCACTTCCAAAGTCACTGGGGTTGTGTTCTTAGAGCCTTTGCATGTAATCTTACAAACACGAATAAGCTTTACTACCCCCACAACAAGAATTATCAGTAAAATAGCTATTAAGACAATTAAAATTGTCGGCATAATATATTCCTGATACTGGAACATCACGGAATCGTCGATGTCTTCCAACGGTGGAACCGTCATTGGCACCTTGGTTGTAGGTACCGCCACTACCAAATGCTCGTTATGCGTATGACGCATAATTATCTTCTCGGAACTGTTGAATACAGCACGGCTAAGTACGAGAAAGTCCGTAGACAGGATTCTGCAGGATGAGTCGAACAGCTTGTTGTTCTGGCACATCATTGTAACTACACACTCCTTGCAAAACACGGCAGGAAGCGTTCTGGTGGACACAATGTGGTAATCTCGCAGGAACTGTCTAAAGTCACATTCTGTTGGAGTCTGTCCATGAACTAATGATAATTCACAACCACCCACAGATACAACTCGCAACTGGAAAATACTACTGTCACACACACGCTTCTCTCTAACTAAAGTACAACTTGTCTTACAATCAACTCCCGAACCTTGATATTGATCTCCCAAAATGAACATGGTCTCTAATCTATCCCATGTCACTACTGAGTCTCCAAAAAACACTCGAAAAAGGTCTAATAACAAAAAGGTTTCATATTACAAAACTACTAATGCAAAAGTCAAACACTCACAATGTGAACTAATTCCAAGTGTGTATCTCAGAATAATCACAGTCAACTCACTACTAAGCGCACAATAACTCTACGGAACTCCCTCATAAAAAAAAAATTCTATCCAACAGAAAAAAAAAATATTCGAGAATCCTATCCAAACACAAAAAGGTATCATATCTCGTAAAAGACATGAAAGTTCTACTCCGATTAGCAAATATTTCGCAACACCTGACTAATTCTCAACAAAATAGCAATTGACGTAATGGCAATCGCTCCCATGATCTTAACAACTACAATTACTCACAATACAGCTCCCTTCATTTAAAAAAAAAAAAAAAAACGGGAAAAAAAAATCCAAATACTCAAATACGATCTCCCAACCCGAAAAAAAAGATCAGACTTGTTCGGTCCGATATACTAAGTACCTCCCAAAAAAAAAAAAAAAAATCCTAAACAACACACATATTGCGTCAGATGATAAAACACATCATAACACAATAACACACTAACACACGGGTCAAATCTCGTATGAAATTAGCCCATGTCTCAATTCCTAAAATCATTCGAAAACAAATGATTAAGAACTTCAACATCTAAAATGAACAAGAGACAAAAAAAAATAAATAAACATCGTATATATACAAACATTAACCCATTTATCCCTCTAACTATATACAAACGCTCCATTACATGACTATATACAAATGTTCCATTACATCCCAACTTCTTTAACTTTGAAATATGGGTCAATTTCGTCACTCCAGTATTTACATCTTTAACTACAAATCTATTCCCTCTTTTGATCTCTACAATCTCAAAAGGTCCGTGGAACTTCGGACTTAATTTATAATTCAGATCATTCCGAACATTCACTTTAACAAACACTCTATCACCCATCGAAAAAGCTACTCCCCTCGATTTCGCGTTACTTTTCTCTACTATTGCACGCGAACTAAGTTCAAGTTCCTTACTGATACGTGCAAATCTTTCTCTCGCTGTATTTATCAATGAAGTGACCGTAACATCACCCTGAACTCGCTCTGGTAACAAATCAAAAGGTCCTTTCAACTTGTACCCATACAAAGCTTCTGCTGGAGATATCTTAATTGTGTCATTCATCATAGTATTGATACTATATCGCACTTCATCCAATGATGTGTCCCAATGTGTATCGGAACCACCCACCGTCATGCGCAAAGCTTCGATTACTTTCCGATTCGCCCTCTCACATAACCCATTTGCTTCAGGTCTATATGGGATTATAGATACTTTCTTTATTCCCAACAAATTAGCAAGACCGTCTAAAGTCTTATTAATAAACTCCCTACCATTGTCTGTGATCAGACATTCAGGAACACCATATCGACAAATTATCCCCTTAAAGAACGCTATAGCAACTTCCTCAGCTGATTTGTACTTCAGTGGGAAAATCTCAACAAAACGAGTCAACTCGTCAACAACTACTAATAAATGTCTATAACCATAAGCGGACTCTGAGAAGTTACCCAGAATATCCATATGCACTCTCTGAAACGGCCTATGTGGTATGGGATATGAACCCAAACGACACGACACTGTCGTCGCTGGCTTATTCGCATTGCAAATAGCGCACTTCTTCACAAAGGCTTCTACTGCGGAAAACATATTTTTCCAAAAGAACTTTGACCTGACGTTTTCATACGTCTTGTCCACACCTAAATGAGGTGAACCAAATTTACAATGTACAATGTCTAGAACTTGTGGTACTAGACTCTCTGGCACGATGATTTGTGTAATCTCACCCATGCTTCGAGTACTTCGCAAGTTATACTTAACTTTCCTCACCAATAAATTATTCTCCAACTCTAGACCAGAAAAAGGCAACTTATACCCTTTCTTCGGTGAAACTCCCCTAAGAAATGCCTTAGCATCTGACAACAATTTATCTTCATCTTGCTTTTGTTCGAGCAAGCCTATGTCCCAAGTGACATTTTCACCCGTAATATAACACACTGAGTTACTCTCACTATCACGAACAACAATCTCTCCCGAGACTGCCGACTCACTATTTCTCCCCGAAGTATGCACTGTAGAAACGTGTATGTCCTCTACATGCGATATCTCAGAACTACTAATATCAGAGACATTAGACACCAAATATTTACTCTCTTCTCCCAAACAGGATTCGGTGTGTATTTCCTCATCCTCGACCGGAAAATGTCTGCTCAATGCATCTGCAACTACATTATGCTTACCTTCAATGTATTTGAGGTTTGCATCAAAATCTCTCAATTATTCTCCAACTCTTTGTGGCTGGGCAAAATCTCCATCCATGATCTGAAGATTTGCAAACTGAACAATATCTCACTCTGCAATTTGATTTACTATGTCCTAGTTTATCACAATTAAAACAACGTATCGTTGTGACTGATCTCTCTGGAATTTTCTTCGATTCTACTCGTGCACATGTCTTCGCTGTTGCATCATTTCCCGAATGCGAGGGACTATCATTATTCTGTGGTTTGGAAACCGCAGCCGACATTTTTGCACCTCCCTGTACAAAACTACTGTCCAGTGTCGGGCATTTTGATAGATTTTTATTAATCTG
>JANJGK010004074.1:15000-22500 GCA_039081455.1 Macrobrachium rosenbergii | reverse complement strand
TCATTATTATCATCATCATTATCGTCTTCATGATCACTATCGCATAATTCATTTTCATGTGCACTGCCCTCTTCCAAATCTTCTTCAAATAAAGGACCACTTGGCTCGTCATCATATTCCTCTAAGAGTTTGTGAATGAGATCTCGGTCGTCCTCTACAGATGGGTAAGGATCTAGCCGGAAACGACGCAGATCTCTCGCACGTCTGCCTTCCATGATTGGGAACAGTCAAATGAGTAATCCCGTGACCCAGTTCCGTTTGTTGCCTTCTTAGTACTGTTTTGACCTACATTGTCTTAGACATGCATGTTATATGCATGTTAACACCATTATTCACATTATAGCCATTATATATATATATATATATATATATATATATATATATATATATATATATATATATATATATATATATATATATAATGGCTGTAAAGTGAATAATGATGTTAACATGCATACAATATACATGTCTAAGATAATCAATGTAAAGACCGCTCAGCTTCCAATTTATAGTGTTATGTTGCTATAATCACACATACGCACACACACATATATGTATATATTTATATGTATATATATAAGCGTTTTTTTTCTCTCTCCGTTCTGTTATACTTTGATCAAATCTTGAAATAAGGAAAGCTCAGGGGCTACAATCTTTCCTTTCAACTTATCTTGCAAAAGCTTTATATATATATATATATATATATATATATATATATATATATATATATATATATATATATATATATATATATATATATATATATATATATATATATATATATATATATATATATATATATATAAATATATACACACACACACATATATATATATATATATATATATATATATATATATATATATATATATATATATATATATATATACATATATATATATATGAAGCTTTCGCAAGATAAGTTGGAAGGAAAGCTCGTAGCCCCTGAACCCTCTTCATTTCAGGATCTGATCATAGTAACAGAAAGGAGAAAAAAATAACAGTTTATATTGAAATATATATATATATATATATATATATATATATATATATATATATATATATATATATATATATATATATATATATATATATATATGTGTGTGTGTGTGTGTGTGTGTGTGTGTGTGTGTGTGTGTGTGTCTATGGCAACATAGCACTATAAATTGCACGCTGAGCAGGCTTTACCTTCAAGCAAACATATAGCAGGAATAAGCAAAACCTAGTTATTCATTATTCATTAGAATAATCTTTATTCTCACATTTATAGAAAGACATCCAATATTTAGTGATTGAGTGGAATGCCTTGTAGCATGGGATTATATATAGCCGACAAACATGATGGGATGGTGAAAGTGGGGAAAGTAAGGATGCCATATTATGTCATATCTGAAGCATGGTATTACTTCGAAGTAGAAAATGTAACAATGCATAGCCTATAAGTAAACAATAAGTAAACAGTACACGTGTGTCTCAGTAAGTTGTTTACAAACCGTGGTTACCCCTATAATCCTATTATAAGTACTCTGCCCCACCGTAACCTCTTTGTGCCCCACCCAGATAAGTTGTAAACCGCTCTCTTCTCAAGGTCACTTGGGATATTTTGACGCGATGTTTTACCATTTAGAATTATTATAAAAAATAAACATTACGTACTGCTTGTTTGCAAATACTTCGAGCATCGGTAATTTGCTTTTACTACGAAATCGACTGTTTGCCTTTACAGGACTTTGTGTATAAATGCCCGAAAATTTCTCTCTCTCTCTCTCTCTCTCTCTCTCTCTCTCTCTCTCTCTCTCTCTCTCTCTCAACTCCTTCCATCCTTATTCATACAATAACCGTTCCCAGGTACTGAAAAAAATAATGCAATTTATACTTGTAGGCGTATAATAAGGGTACTTTTACCTGCAAACGTCGACTCCTATCAGTACATAAAAATATCATGAAAATAAGAAGGAAGCAGCAAATATCTGGACTCTCATCCACCGTGAAAGGGAATTATTGATAAACCTCCCCTAAGGGCAAAACAGAAGCCTTGGTAGCGTTACCATCGTCAGGGTTCAGAGTAGAACTGTCACTGTCTAAGGGCACCGTCGCAAATGTCACCTATGTCCGCCAATAATGATAGCCAGATATCAAAATATTATAATAATTCTATAATCTTGGTTAATATATTGTAGTATATTGTAGTCTTTGTATTGTACTGGCGTAGAATATCTTGGACTTGCATGTGGTAATAATTTTAACGCGAAAAAAATCTGCCATAATGGCGGGAAATGGCAAACGTATATATACGTGAATAGTCTTTGTGACGAAAAGTAGCCGAACGTATATATACGTGAATAGTCAAAGAAGGGTTAAAGACATGGGACACCGCTCGCTGCCACCATTAAAATCTGTTACAGGAACAGAATCAACACTTTTTTGAAAGTGTACGTAGCGTGATCTAGCGATCTTACTTCAGGAAAAAAAACGTGAAAAGATTCGACTCATGATAACACTCACATTTTTTCCTCCCCTCTCTCTCTCTCTCTCTCTCTCTCTCTCTCTCTCTCTCTCTCTCTCTCTCTCTCTCTCTCTCTCTCTCTCTCTCTCTCACCGTGTATCGACTCTCTCTCTCATCATTTACCAAAGCTCACCCACCCTAACCTCACTCATTCTCTCAAAGCAATTAAATGGACTATTTAAAGAAACACAATCGTTTCTACAAAAATAGGTTTTATTATTCAAATAACCCAACAAGAAATGAATAAAACAAAGCAAAGATTAAAATGCATAATAAATGAATTATCGAGTCAGATAACTAAACTCTAAACTGCAAACACTTCTGATTAAAGAAGTCTCATTATGGCTAATAGCCTGAAAATACCCAAAATCACACATACTCCCCAAATCAATAACTAAAGTCATGTAAAAAAAAACAGTCTACCACATAAAGAGATTGACATTGCAAATGACTTGCATGTCCTTTTTCTCAAACTCCCAAGTCCACAGACATCTGTCGAAAGAATTAAACATGATAGAAAACTCCCAAAAATATATAAAATACAAAACACAATAATGGAAAGTGTAAAATGCATAGCCAAGATATGGCAAACGTAACACAACAAAATAATAATATAAAAGAGGTATGAATATTCATATTAAATTTCCCACACCAGTTCAAAAGTTCATAATGATTAGAAAGTCATGGTAAAAATCACAAGTTCAATTTCCTCCCATAAAAACAGAGATTTGAAACTCTACCTTATCTGCCGATTTTCAAAGCCTGGACCCACTCCAAAACTATGACTGGACAACTGCAGTTCTGTCACGTTAATGAACGATCAAACTCACTTTTAGGGCAGATTTTGGCATAATCTAGATCAAAGTAACGCACGTACTCACGAATATACATAACGCTCCGGAGATCATCTGATCGCCAATATTGCTGAGCTTCTCGCGCAGATAGCTGAGGAATCAAACTATTTGCTGAATACAAAGATTTTACAACTGACGGCTCGGTCAGTACCATCTCGCTCCAAAAATTCTTTCATCACACCTTAAAGCATTGAAGCTATGAAATGCATATATGTGTCCTTTAAATATATATATGCCTAGTAAACCTGGACTGCTAGAAAATGCTCCCAATTCTTTCTACTGGGGAATCTGTGTAAAATAATAAGTCAAAGACTTCAACACATGATGACATGAATATTTAGCAGAGATCTCATCATTGCCATACCCTACACAGCCCAGCAGTTAATCACCACCAAACCAGCCTCTACTGTAAAGGATCTGATTTTTCCTCCCAACCACAACAATGATTTCCTTCTTAGGCCAGTCAAAGACCTGTCCCCTGAAGGAGTTCAAGGATTTACAATCAAACATTTCCTTCACAAGGTAATCAAAGAGTTCCCTTCCTCTCTGAAGGCATTTCCTTTTACCTCACAACTCATTCCAGTGTCTTCCTACTAAGACATCAAGTTTCGCTGACAAATTAAACAAAGATTTCCCCTGCAAAACCTTTCAAGAACCTCCCTCCTAAGCCAAGTTTACAAATTTCCATCCCAAGGTGATCTTTCCCATTGTTTTCAAGTTTCCTTTCAAATAAATATTCTCATTCCTATCCAATACACTTAAATATCCTCTCTAATGTATTCCAAAGTTTCCCTTGAACCATATTCAATAAAAACCATCCAAAGGCACTCTTAGAATTTCATCATAAACACACACAAAAAAAAAATTTCCTTCGGAAGTTCTCAAACCTACCTCCAAGGTGGTTCAAATGTCCCTCCCACCAATATGGTTATAAATCAAAACATTTCACTCGTGGAAATGTTTAAAAGTGTTCCTGTCCAAATTACATTCAATGGCCCCTCACCCATCCCTCCCAAGGAGTGCCTATTTCCCCTACCAACATCAATGGTTTCCCTACCAATTAACTTTCAAAGATCTCTCCCTCCCAACCTCCCCACCCCCAAAATATCATCCCCCAAAATCCTCCCCAAAACTCACTCCCAAAAAAATTCAAATACAGGCCACTTACCCAACACTACCCACCACACCAACGCACGTTCCCAAGAATATAGTATAGAATACAACAGAATATAGTATTTAGGCCAAAGGCCATGCGCTGGTACCTATGAGGTCATTCACCGTTGAAAACAGAACTTGACAGTAAGGAGGCTTGAAAGGTGTAACAGGAGAAAAACCTCGCAGTTGCATTCAGAAACAATTGTTGGAGAGGGTGGAAGTCAGATGGAGCTAAGAGGATAATATGAACGAAGGTACAATAAAAGGAATGAAAGAGGCTGCAGCTAGGGACCGAAGGGACGCTGCAAAGACCCGTAAGTAATGTCTACAGTGCCCCAAATGAGGTGCACTGATGGCACTATCTTCCTACGGTTCCCAAGTTCTCTCAATTCCAACCTCAAGCCTACAATTTATGAAAAGAATCTCCCTACAAAAGCACTTCAAAAGAACACTCATCTCAAGCATTGCCATAAAATACCAAATACTTATCATTCAAACCTCATTCCCTTGAATCTACTTACACACTACAAACACACAGTAAAACAAATTGGTAATTTCATTCAAAATTCTATGAGGTCTTTATCTTCATTCATTTTCTCAATTCTTAACACTTGGTCATCAAAATAACTAACTTCACTATTAACTCAGAACTCATCAAGATCCGCAATGGGCCAACTCAAGTCATTTACTAGTTACATCAACATTACCTACCTAACCTTAGCTCTCTGAACTTCCAACAGACTTCAAAACTATAAAAGTGACCTGCCTAATGCAACATAAACTGTACTGTACAATGAAAACTAACCAAAATACTGTACAAAATATAAAAGAGATTTAAAAAAACTGTCTCGACTAATTAATACTTGTTCTGAGTCAATTTACTTACTTCACTGGGATTTTTCCGGCTGATTTAGAGTTAAAATATACTGTGTCCATACCATGAACTTCATAAATTGAAATGGACTGAACCATTGGTTTCCATCAAGTACATTGCAGTCAGCCTAACTTCTTTCAACCAAACCTATGCCCATTATAAAAGTTAGGTATAATTACACGCTTCCTTATAACTCCTGACATCCTGAACTATTCTGGGATTCTCAAAACAATAAAGGTAAAAAAAATGAGGATTAAAATCCTAGGTACCTAAACTCTCCAAAAGCCTCAAGACTGTGGTTTGCCATTACATAAAATCCTTAGGGTTTATATTTTAGTTACAACGAAGGATTAGTATAATTAAAAAAAATATATATTTATATATATATATATATATATATATATATATATATATATATATATACTGTATATATATATATATATATATATATATATATATATATATATATATATATATATATATATATATATATATATATATTTCATCTCTTTCACTTCTATATATTACTCAAAAAGGGGAGAGGCTTTACATTAACTTTTGGTATAAAATTGGCCTATGCAACTTTGATGCGCATCTTTATTTACACTTCGCTTCCAGTAGTTACAGTTCTTAAATATGTCTTCCACTTGTCAACTTTCTCGTAGAATATCCAGTGTTAAATTCCTTGCAAGTGAAAAAAAAGCATATTAATGTGGAAAAACGTCTGTGCTTAAAATGAATCATAACCTAGAAATTTTTATCAAACAGATACCCTTCCATTCTTGGCCTACCCTACAGACACCTAAACAGTACCCATATATTCGAGGCACTGAATGGGCAGTAAGTCTGTCCTTTGGGACACTTTTCATAAAGACTAGTGAGTGACATTGGGCATAAAAGCTCCCAATAAGAAGTGGGTAAATTCACCAAAGCTTCTTCCACTTCAGTAATTTAAATTCGCCTTGCAGTCAGAAGGGCTCTATGGGATATCCATATGCTCAAATATTTCCACCAGTGCACAATGGAATCATGAAATATATATCAAGATGACGTCATCACTGACTAAAGCTTCCCCACTAGTGAGAGTTTAAAAATAAAGTTATTCGTAAAGATTGTTGCGATTGATTGATTATGAAATTTATGTCCTGAAGACCAAGCGGCTTAACCTATCAGGATTATTCAGCGTAGGGATGAAGATGAAATATATAAATTAATGATGTGATTGATAACGAAAATCTGAATGATAACATACTGTCCTAGAAAAATTCAAGTGTTAAAATATGAACGTAAAAAATAAAGAATGATATTAGATAAAAACCATGAAAAATAAATATAAAAATTTTACATTTAAAATATATACTTAATATATAAAATAAATGACAAATCTTTAATGAATATATACTAAATAAATGGTAGTGCCTACGCCAGACACGGCATATTTTAAAATTAACATATTGAGGGTTGCTCTACACAGACAGACAGACAGACAGACACACACACACACACACACACTTTCAATGGCCATCGAAACTTTAATGTAAAAAATAGTACAGAAACAGGCACTTTGCCCAAATGACGCATCAGAGAGAGCGTCTTTGCGTCAACTGCGCAGCCAGTGACTCCGAGTTGCCCAAAAAGTTACGACGCCAGACATCCGGAAAAGACAGACGCATAGACTAATTAAATCATACGACACTGCACATAAATAAAGAGACTGGGGGGGGGGGGGAATTCCATTTGGACGCAAATAAGGCTTCGATTCAGACGCCGCCATGCCCACCCCAACCGCATGACGCATCACGACGACACACGGGCAGCGTACACAAAGATATCCTTGGCCAACTTTATCGCGACGCATCGGCCATGTTATGACTCCAAAAATGATAACTATATCATCCCAGAAACACTGGAGTAAGTAAATATCATGAAAATAATACTCACATGGCATAAGCTTCAACCTCTGAAATATAGGGACGTCCAACAAAACTATTTGTAACTCACGCACGCCATCGCATATTCAAAAACTGACCATGAGAAGAATGAAAAAGAGAAAATAAGTACTATGGAAATTAAATCAAGTAAAGGGAATATCAGTCTATCTCATAATTACC
>JANJGK010004074.1:0-10000 GCA_039081455.1 Macrobrachium rosenbergii | reverse complement strand
TCTGGGATATAGCTGCATATCCTACTCCATGTTGTGATTTAGACCCATCTGTATAAATCGCGTCATGTGAATGTTTTGTCTTATATGATCTATGGTTTTTGTCTATGGTGTTCTGGGGTATATGAGGAACTTTTTGATAATATTCAGCTGAGTGCAAGTCCTTATTTTATTCATAGTCCAATGGGGTGGTAACTTTACTGTTGAAGGCACTTGTATATCTATGTTCCGTGACTCAAACAATCTATTAGCTCTAATTGGGAAAGGAGGTGGATGATTGTTTATAAATAAATATATCCCTTAGATCAAACCAGATTTTTTGTTGGTGAATCACTTGCCTTGATTCTTAATGCACTTTTCATTGTTATGAACTCTCTATGGAGGAACAGTGGCAGTTCGCTACATTCGACTTGTACTGAGGAGACTGGTGAGGATCTAAATGCTCCTGTGCATATTCTTAGTCCTCCATTGTGAATTGCATCTAATATTTTCAGTGCTGCTTCTGACACTGAACCATATATTTCACTTCCGTAGTCAATGATTGATAGCACTGTTGCTTTATATAGTATGGTAAGAATATGTCTATCAGCTCCCCCAATTTGTGTGTGATAGTTTTTTAGTTAGACTTAGCGCCCTTTTGCATTTTGATTTTATGTAAGTTATATGGGCTTTCCCAATTCAGGTGTGCATCAAATATTAATCCTAAAAATTTTGCAGTTTGGTTAATAATTGGTATATTATGGTTTCTGATTTTCAATTCTATTTCTTCATCTTTTTTCCAATTTTGTTTATAAAATATGACAGCTTGAGTTTTTTCTATGGAAACCTAACGCCTACAGATGGGGTCAATTCATCTATTTTTATTATGGTTTTATTAATCATTCGTTGTGCATGCTTTATGCGTGATGCCGTATAACATATGCAAAATCATCCATATACAGGTTACTCTTAATTCCGACCGGTAGCATGTTACTGATATCATTAATTGCTAATGTAAACAGAGTACCACTAAGGACACTCCCTTGTGCAACTCCATTTTCAAGTGGAAATGTCTTGGAATAAACATTATCTATTCTCACTTGGAAAGTGCGATCAGTCATGAAGTTTTAATAAACTTAGGAAGATGGCCGCGTATGTTGTTATTATGTAATGTTTTTAATATTGCATACCTCCATGTAGTGGCGTATGCCTTTTGGATGTCAAAAAAGACAGCTACTGTAATTTGCTTTCTTTCAAATCCTCTACAAAGGCTACAAGGTGAAAGGAAAGCTCAGAAGAAACTGCAATCATTCAGTTATAGAGATAACTGTGTCTACAACAGGAATAAACCGTTACAGATATCATGATCCCTTACTTGGATTAAACTATTTGTTGGGCGCCAACATTCGTCCAAGGATGGGGACTAGATAAACCAGATCTTTGGAATCATCTTCCCCAGAAATGAAGGGGCGTAGTCTTCTCTCGGTCGAGGATCGTTATCCTGAAAATTGAAAGAACTTCATGACACTGGTGTAAGCACAGTTACGGGCAAATATATTTCGAGGGAGAGAGGAACTTTTGTCAAACCTATATCACAATATAAAGGCATAGTTCTCTCGCCTAGGCTCGTGCTTTTGTACGAAGGCGGTGATTCCCGAGTTTATCTGGATCTTGGTAGTATCTGTCACACTCTCATGACTCGATAAACATTTTGAAATAAATTGTAAGTGTACCTCTTAAAATCCTAGATTTAAAATTAATTTCAATTGTGTAAGCAATTCCTTGCAATCGTGCAATATGACGCCTCAAAATAATTGGCCCTTTTATCAGAATATGCTGGAACAGGTACAAGAAAATGGAAGCAACTCTCTTGCACAAAACTTACCATGCTGGAATAAAACCTCTTCCCGAAGCTTATTTCTACATCCTTCACGCCACTCTAGGCTTCCTGTCTGTGGCCAAAGGCACTTTGCTATGACAACGTTAACTTTCGTGTCATCACCAAATCTCAAGTTCTCAGGAAGGCCATAACTGGAAGAGAAAGGCAATATCATACACTTGCTTGCAACTCGATTCATGGAAAGACCAGTGTTCTACATTTTTTTTTCTAACGGACACCTTATTTTAATATGTGAAGTCATGCTATTTACTTGAGTATCAAATACTCACTGAATTAACAGGGACCTTTGTCCTAAATCCTGTCAATAGTAATAATCAACACCAGAGGACCCGTTCCATTCAAATTTAGCTGTCAGGTGTCTTAATGAGTGCTTTAGCATGAGCAATATATCAGCAGATACCAATTTTACCACTAATGACCCAGTGAAGGAAGATCTACTCATTTCATGGGTTTTTGACAAATAAAATATAACTGCATAGACAGATCTCCCAGTTAAATATATAATTATGGATTGCCTCTATCTAAAAGAAGCAGGATTCTATGACAGCCCTTCTCATCTTGACAAAAATTACCACTGACCCAAATGAGTTTTTCTGAAAGAATATTCAAGATATCTTTACGTGTTTCAAGTATGAAGGCTGCGTGACGAGCCCGGAGTGTCCCTATCCTGATGAGGTGGCCCTTACTGTACCTCTGTGGGAAAACACTGGATATAATTACATTCCTTCCCAGTCAAAAGAAAAGAAAAAAAAAATCATCTGCATTCTCGACAAAATCCCGAAACATAACCGTCAGGTTAAACCCTTTAACTGTTAACTTCTTCAAAGAAGGTCACCGAAGGAACCTTTATAAAACATCTTCCATAATGTTTCCCCATTTGGCTTCAAAATCTTAACTTGTTCCACATCATCCTATAGTAAGTACCCTCACATCATCACCAGAGAGTTCTGCTTCCAACCTCTGTCTCAGGAGGGCGGCTCCTCTCCCCCCTCCCTTCCCCACAAACACTTTCAGTGTTTCACTTTGTTTGGGTTATGTAGAGCCCTGTGGCCACGGGGATAATTCCCTCTCTGGTGGGCCCTTGTACGTTTTCAAAATAAGGTGCTTCTTCTTATATATTTGATAATTGTCTTTCACTGTTTTCTTGTCAGTATCGTAGCTCCTGCAGATTAGGAGAGTCTTTCGTTCCAATGCCTCGTCTGGTAAATTACATTCATAGCAGAAATTTCTAATCCTCTTTTCTTTTTCTCTAAACAAAAAGGAGCCCAGATAGGCATTCTGTTCGCAAGCCCTGGCATGCATGGGATCAGACATTGCACCACAAGTGGAAGAAGAAGAAGAAGAAGAAGAAGAAGAGCACCTCGCTCAAACTTAGCCTTCATTCAAGTCCCTGGTTTTCACGGAGTTCTCCTCTACACACAATCTCCTATTTAACAAACTAATAGCAAAAGATAGTTGACTGACCCGAAATCTCCCCCTCCCTCCCTCCCACCCACCCCGCCCCCATGAGGCTGTTAAACCTGAGGATGATAGGGAACCACCTGTGAAAACCTTCACACGAGCAGATATAAGTATTGCCCACCGGTTGCCGAGCAGAGGAGCGACCAAACCAATTATTGTAAGGTTTGTAAGGCGCGAAGACAAGCTTTTACTTATGAAAAACAAAAGTGGACTGCGTAGACGCCAAGGACCGAAAGTTTTCATCACGGATGATCTTACACCACTTCGAAACAAAATGCTACAAGCCCTTAAAAATGACGAAGGAATTGCTCGGGCATACAGTTTGGATGGTACAATTTTTGCTGTAGAAAAAAGTGCAAGTGGAGGGGACGGTAGAAGAGTCAGGGTAAATTCCCCTGAGGATCTTTATAAGATAGGATGGAAAGAAGATAAGGTGAACAGTCACGGCCTAACTCTACAGTTTACATAGGATAGGTGCGACCCCTTCATAAATGAAACGGATACGGAAACGAGACAGGACAGTGGAAATGGAATTGATACCAACAAAGATAACTTGGATAAAAACTATGCAAAATATAAGTCATTCTCTGAGCTGAAGATAGCTAGTTTGAATGTTAATGGACTACACAGTAAAGCCAAATTTGGTATACTTGAGATATTTATACAAGATTTTGATTTTATTTGTTTATCTGTAACTAAATGTCATTATATAGACGATGACTTGTTCCCTGGGTACTCGCATTTATTAAAAAAAAAAATGATATTACTCTTCCGTATGGAGGTATACATGGAATCTGTATGTTAATTAGAAGAGATAGAGAAAATATGTTACATTGATCGAAGACACAGTGTCTGATTCTTTATTCTGTGTAAGATTTCATTGTATGGAACACAGAATGATCTTATCTATTGTGCCTTGTATATTCCACACGAGGGATCACCTTATTGTTCATCTAATATCTTTGATTGTTATTGCTGATGATCTTATGAATTGAATGTCAAATATGAGTTACCAATTATATTAGCTGGTGATTTTAACTCAAGAACAGGCTTTACTTAATGACTTTATAGAGAATGACCCTTTGCAAATACGATGTTAAATTATTTTATTGATGAATGTCTGTTTAGCTCCCAAAAGAGAATTAGAAGCTCTTGGTCTTAGCACAGATCGATATAACAGTGATGTAATTACCAATAACCCATTGTCGTAACTTAATTGAACTGTGTAAAATGCTTGACGTTAAGGAGTAGTTAACGGGAGATTTGGGGGGGACAGTGGCGTGGGGGATTTCACTTGTTTCACAGCTAATGGTAAGAGCTGTATTGACTATTTTATTGTTCTTCTCCTAACTTATGAGTAGCATTACGGATTTTAATGTTGAGCAATATGACAGGTGTCTGTCCGATACTCACTCGGCCCTCTCTATGGTATTACGTTTGGAAGAGACTTGTAATATGAGACCACCGGAAATACAGAAGAAGAAAATTAGATTTAGATAGTAAGGAAACCCATGATATGAATAACTTTGAATATGAAGAACTTAAAACAAAATGGACAAATGACATAAAAAATGAATATATGGAAGCATTCAATACTAGAGATATTAACTTATTAGACCAAAAAATAGATTCACTGAACCCTTTGAATGTAACCCAGAATATTATGGATGATATTGTAAAAGATTTAGGAAAATTATATATTGACCCTGCCAAACACATTGGCATTTGTAAAAAAGTTTATCAAAATAAACCTAAAAACTGGGGATTGCAAAAGGGTTAGCAAACCATGGTTTGACAAAGACTGTTCTAGTAAAAGAACTGAATATATGAAAGTAAAAAACAGGCTTAAGAAAATCAAAAACAAATGAAGCTAGAAACGAACTGAAAGCTAGAGCTAAAACATATAAGAGAATAATTAATAAAGCTAAGAAATCTTTCAGAAAAAAATTTCATAGAAATGTTAGAAATCTGAGAAAAAGTAGTAGTAAGGATTATTGGGATTTGTTAAAGAATACTGATAAGAGTGAGCTGATTTGTAAAATTGCACTTAAAAACATTTCGAGATTATTTTGCTAAACTCAGTCGAGGTAATGTTGAACCTGATGAGAGTGAACACCCTGATAATTTCGACCCAAGCATTATTATCCAGTTTGTTAACGAAGAATTAAATGGAGTTTTACAGTAGATGAGATACAAATCAAATAAAAAAACTTAAGAGTAGAAAAGCATGTGGTATTGATAATATTATAAATGAGTTCCTTAAAAACTGCCCTCATGATATGCTAAATGTGATATGCAAAATTTTCAACATAGTGTTGATCTCCTCAATTGTTCCATATCATTGGTGTATAGGGATAATAAAACCCATATTTAAGAAAAAAGGATCCCCTGACGACCCAGATAACTATAGGGGTATCACACTACTGAGCTGTGTAGCGAAGCTTTTTTACCGCTTGTGTCCAATAAAAGGTTGACTGATTATATTGACAGCACTGGTCAACTTGGTGAAGAGCAGGCTGGTTTCAGGGAGGGATATAGTACTCTAGATCATATTTTTGTATTACATTCACTTGTTAATTTCTATCTCCATCGAAAAAAGAGAATATACTGTTTGTTCGTTGATTACAAAAAAGCATATTGATTGGTTGACAGGTCTTCCTTGTGGGGAAAAGTAATCTCACATGGCATTAACGGTAATATTATGGCTGTCATATATAATATGTATAATAATGCAAAATCCTGTGTGAAGCAGAATCACAAAATTTCTAACTTTTCGAATGTAACATAGGTGTAAGACAAGGTGAGAATCTTTCCCCATTACTTTTTTGCCATCTACCTAAATGATTTTGAGTTTTCTCTTAGCAGGGGGTATAATGGGATGGATATGTGCTCAAGGGAAATAAATGAAAAATTAAGTAGTATTGATATAGAAATATTTTTGCGTATTTATGTTTTACTTTATGCTGATGATACTATTGTAATGGCTGAATCCCCAAAGGAATTACAAAATGCCTTAAACAAAGTAAAAGAATATTGTGATACTTGGAAACTTCAAATTAATGTTTCAAAAACTAAAGTAGTTGTATTTTCCTAGAGGAAAAGTTAGAAATGTCCCGAATTTTAAATATGGTGAGGAGAGCATCGAAATTGTAGATGATTATGTTTACCTTGGCACTACGTTTAATTATAATGGTAAAATGGATAAAGCTATTAAGAAACAAGTCATTCAAGCACGTAGAGCACTATTTAGTATGTTAATTAAATGTAAAAAACTTGAATTACCCATTGATATCAACTGTGATCTATTCGATGCTCTAGTCGTACCAATTTTGACTTACGGCTGTGAAATATGGGGTTACCACAAACTAGATCATGTTGAAACATTTCACAAGAAGTTCATGAAAAATCAGCTCTGTGTGAACAAGCGAACAGCATACTGCATGGTATATGGGGATCTTGGCAGATTTCAAAATTGAAATATCTATTTGCAAACGGATGATTGGATTTTGGTTGAGAATTTGTAAAATCAAAGGCGTCTAAAATGTCAAATGTTTTTTATCGTTTTCTTAGAATTCTGTACGAGTCGAATGAGTATAAGTCTAGTTGGATCCATAAAATTAAAACTATCCTTGATTCATGTGGTATGTCAAATATATGGGAACACCCAGAAAATTTCAATCACACGTGGATAATAAATAGCCTAGAATGAAACTCAAAGATATAGAGAGACAACAGTGGCATGCAGAAGTAGAAAGAAATATATTATGTAGTAATTATAAACTTTTTAAGACTGAATTTGCCAAGAAAAGTATATTATAAATTTAGATATACCAGAAAGAATTGCCCTTAGTAAATATAGGTGTGGTACCCACAAACTTCCGTAGCAACTGAAAGATATTCTGGACTGGAGAATCGACACCCTTGCAGACTATGCAACAGCACTGAAGTTGGGGATTGAATATCATTATGTTTTAGTTTGTCCTGTGATTAGAGAAATAAGAGAGAGATACCTTAAGCCCTACTATTGTAGAAGACCTACCACTTTTAAATTCAATCTGCTCCTCAATACAAGTAGTGCTAGAGAATTGAAAAGACTTGCAAAGTTTGTTAACCTTATAATGTCTTTAGTTTAGATTTAATACTTTCTAGGATTTTCATTATTCTGGTATTATTTTCAATGTATGTACTTTCCTTTGTCAGAATACCTTTTATGCTTTAAATATGTACTTGCTAAATATATGTGTACATAAATATGGTTGTAATCTGTTGGTCTCTTCTTTTTGTGGTTTTTGTGTAAAATATATGTTTGTGTAATTTTGTAATTCTCATACTCCGGAAGGGGTCGATAGAATAAAATTTGCCTTTGCCTTTGCCTTTGCCTTTGCCTTTGCCTTTGCCTTTGCCGAATCAAAAGGAACACGGACCCATGACTGACAGGTACATTGCTAAATCCTGTAATCAACCGTAGAGGTGAAAGAGGTGAGGTTCATCTCAGTGACATATAGGATATAAATATGGCGTCGACAGTCTTTTGTCTTCAGGAAGTCACTGACTTCCACACATAAACAACAGAAGCCTCTATTTTTCTCTCTAATATTTCAACATTTTTTCATATTTTTGAAATAAATTGTCTGTTGGGATTTCGGCAATATTTACCTCATCATATGCATAATACAAAATTGTTCACAGAAAGAAGAATAACTTTGAGACAAATGAGAGAGAGAGAGAGAGAGAGAGAGAGAGAGAGAGAGAGAGAGAGAGAGAGAGAGAGAGAGAGAGAGAGAGAGAGGTAGCTAAGAAGAAATGTAGGATTAACCAGGATGGCCAATTATGTGTACCACCTAAATCGACCTCGCTATGTTTCCCAGAGGTGTGACACCGTTTGTGTCAAGTCTCTAAGTCAAATTTGTGTCAAGTCTCTAAGCCAAATTCTATTTCATTTTTCACAGGTGATGCTAAATAATATAAATGACTTAATTCCATTATCGTAAACTGTCTTATGACCAACTTTTGGATTTCATAATTGACTCCATATGAAATGACCCATCCACCCAATTGCTTTGAGCACGTGGCCCTTGACTTTTCACCCCTCACCCTGCTTGGCGCCGCCACGAGGGATTGGTGCGACGATAATATATTCTCCATCATGCTGGAGCAGTGATACTGTCCTTGATGATGACATCAGTGATTTATAAGCATCTGAAGGCCTCGAGAGAAAAACACACTCAAAGGAGGGCTGGTCTGAGATCACAGTCCTCCTACTGGCTGGCTTAACCCAGGAAGGAAGAGAGAAAGGACATCATTTGCTAGAAGACCCCAGAACCTAATACCGGCAACTACAAAGGCGCTAACATTCAATATGAAATGCAGAGATGCAACACAATCGTACAATTAAAAGCTGAGCAGACGCCTTAAAATAGCAACGACCTAATACCCTTCAAACCCTGAAAATCCCCAGCACCCTTCGCTGACACAGACCCTGCCCCTTGGCAATGGGTCAGACAGTTCACCACGATTCTGAAGCATGAGAAACTCGGGCAATGGCAGCTTGAATAAAATTAAAGGTAGAACTATATAGTAGCTCCGCGGCGACGACTGCCTTCTAACTTAACTTTTTCTACAGTTTTTTGGTTGCTAATTATGAATTTACCTTTAATTTTTGGCGCTCGAGTGTAATTAACCTGTGATTAACCCCAGAAGTCCATCCAACTAGGGGTTTTCCATACGCGATCTTCACAAGACAGAGCACGCCTACGTATGTTTCGAACGGTTCATATCCCGTCCGGCAAATGCTATAACTTGTTAACGTATGGGTACCGCGCCCCCCCCCCCCTCTTCCCCCCCCGGGCCAGTACTAAACACGCGAAGCTGACATTCCATTTGGCCGACAACAAACAGATGCACCGCCAGTATCAGAACCTCTAAAAGTGTAGAAAAACAGTTGAAAAGGTAAAAACAGGCGCGGAGCTAATATATGGAATAACCAAATTAAACAATGCTATTCTAGCCTCCCTCTCTCAGAGAGTGGCGATTCAAAACTGCCGCAGTAAGAAAGCACGACGATCAAGATCATTATTGGAACAGGAGTTTTATTATATTATATTCAGATATTAGTAATGTTATTCAGACGATGAACCCTATTCACACGGAACAAGCCCACCACAGGGACCATTGATCTGAAATTCAAGAAGCTTCCAAAGAATATGGTGTTCATCTGAAAGAAGTAACAGAAGGTTATGGGAAATACAGAAAGAGGAGGTCGGTCACTGAAAAGGCAAAAATAGAATATCTATGAAAAAGACGGTTCCTGAAAATAATGCAAACTGTATCTTACGATTTTGACTTCCTGAAGACCAGCCGAGACTTCCCTTAAGGCAAGAAGGTCCCAGGGGAAAGTTGCACAGGAACACCTACCCTTTCACACTCAGTGATTACTATTTCCTCTTTTTTTTGGAGAGAGAGAGAGAGAGAAGAGAGAGAGAGAGAGAGAGAGAGAGAGAGAGAGAGTGGGGGGGGAGGGAGAATGTGCTTTTACATACAAATTTTGCTGTTATAACTGAATTAAAAAAGATAAAAAGGCCAGTCTTACCTTTCATTATTGAATTTCTCATATTTATCTCTCTCATGACAGAATACAAACTGGTTTTCCCCGGGGAATAAAGT
>JANJGK010004072.1:67500-70028 GCA_039081455.1 Macrobrachium rosenbergii | reverse complement strand
TATATATATATATATTATATATATATATATATATATATATATATATATATATATATATATATATATATATATATATATATATATATATATATATATATATATATATATATATATATATATATATATATATACATATATATTGTTAGGTTTTTCAGTTGTTAAATTGAAACAGCCTTGTTTCGCTTGTTAACCTGCACTCCTATTTTAGTGAGGAGGCGAGGTTACATCCATCTATTTTTCTTTTTCTTCCTCAGTCAGGTTTTGGAAGGCAGATCGACAGGTTCTCGTGATGCAGTCGAGAACAAGCAGCAGCACTTTCTGAAGCATCACCTAGTTGTTGGTGATGGTCTTGATACGGCAGGTGTGGGTAACCTGAAGATGTCAAGGAGGACATCAACCCAGCTCCCAAGGTCGAGGTGGTGACCAAACCGTGGTTACCAGTTTTGAGGAGATATCCTTCTGGGGCAGCAAAGTGGCTGTCGCATCGACTCTGTCGTGGTCTTTGGTTATGTCTCGGCAGTGTACGATGGTCGACCTCGAGGATTGTGGATTGTGGCTCTGGATGGTTACTCTGTTTATGATATGTTTATTTCATTTAGATATGTTGGAGGAGCAGTGTATTGCTCTTGAGTAATCATTACATTGGTTTATTTCACTGTGTGGTGTAAGATGTTCATTACCTGTTTATTTATTAGTGAGGAGCAAGAGTATGGCTCATGATGTCATTGTGATTTGTGATGAGCAAGTGTATGGCTCGTATTAGGCTCATATTATTGTTATTGGTTATGGTAATTTGTGATGAGTATGTGTATGGCTCGTGTTATTATTGATTATTATTGATAATGGATTATTGGTTATGAATAAGTGTTTAAATGGTTGTTGATTTTAGTGCTGCTGTTTAACGTGTTTATTTTAGGTTAGTTTTTTCTGCTAATTGTTGGTCATTTAGTTGAACTTCAAAGTTATTTGAATTTATTTGTAATTTATGATAATGACCATTTATGTCTCTGTGCTTTCCAAAACCTGGAGTCTTTGTAATTACTGTAAATAACTTAGGTTTAATAAATTATTTTTAAGACATTCAAGTATTTTCTTTTGCTGCCTCCTCCTTGGGTTGTTGCAGTCCATCAGTCCATTCCAGTCCCAGTTTTATTTGTAATTATGAATCTGGAGGTCACATAGAAAAGTGACCATGACAAATGGCAACCTTGTGGCCAGGATTGGGTTCTGTTCTGGCTGGTGGTTCTGTGGCATCTTTTGGGGGAACGGTGCAAAAGTGTGGTTTGAAAAAAAAAAATTTCTTAATTTTTTTTTTTTTTTTTTTGTTAAGCAGGGAGGTGTTAGGTTTTTCAGTTGTTAAATTGAAACGGCCTTGTTTCGCTTGTTAGCCTGCACTCCTGTTTTGTGTCAGGAGGCGAGGTTACGTTCGTCTCTTTTTCTTTTTCTTCCTCAGTCAGTTTTTGGAAGGCAGATTGACAGGTTCTCGTGATGCAGTCGAGAACAAGCAGCAGCACTTTTTGAAACAGCACCTAGTTGTTGGTGATGGTCTTGATACGGCAGGTGTGGGTCACCTGCTGATGTCAAGGAGGACATCAACCCAGCTCCCAAGGTCGAGGTGGTGACCAAACCGTGGTTACCAGTTTTGAGGAGATATCCTTCTGGGGCAGCAAAGTGGCTGTCGCATCGACTCTGTCGTGGTCTTTGGTTATGTCTCGGCAGTGTACAATGGTCGACCTCGAGGATCGTGGATTGTGGCTCTGGATGGTTACTCTGTTTATGATACGTTTATTTCATTTAGATATGTTGGAGGAGCAGTGTATGGCTCTTGAGTAATCATTATGTTGGTTTATTTCACTGTGTGGTGTAAGATGTTCATTACCTGTTTATTTATTAGTGAGGAGCAATAGTATGACTCATGATGTTATTGTGATGTGTGATGAGCAAGTGTATGGCTCGTATTAGGCTCGTATTATTGTTATTGGTTATGGTAATTTGTGATGAGTATGTGTATGGCTCGTGTTATTATTGATAATGGATTATTGGTAATGAATAGGTGTTTAAATGGTTGTTGATTTTAGTGGTGCTGTTTAACGTGTTTATTTTAGGTGGTTTTTTCTGCTAATTGTCGGTCATTTAGTTGAACTTCAAAGTTATTTGAATTTATTTGTAATTTATGATAATGACCATTTATGTCTCTGTGCTTTCCAAAACCTGGACTCATTGTAATTACTGTAAATAACTTAGGTTTAATAAATTAGGTTTAAGACATTCGAATGTTTTCTTTTGCTCCCTCCTCCTTGGGTTGTTGCAGTCCATCAGTCCATTCCAGTCCCAGTTTTATTTGTAATTATTAATCTGGTGGTCACATAGAAAAGTGGCCATGACAATATATATATATATATATATATATATATATATATATATATATATATATATATATATATATATATATATATATATATATATATATATATATATATATATATATATATATATATATATATATATATATATATATATATATATAT
>JANJGK010004072.1:32500-65000 GCA_039081455.1 Macrobrachium rosenbergii | reverse complement strand
TGTTATTCAAGCAAATCTAAAGAAGAGGTAATTAAACTCTTCCTGTTAAATATTGAAGTCTCCCCACAGTTGCATCTCTTATTTTAAGCTCTGATTCCACATCTAACTTTATTCTATCTTGAAAAACAATTACCTATAATTGGAAATAAAATTTATATATGCAACGATACAACAGGACCAACATCGTTTTTTAAAGCCATCAGCAAAACCGAAATTTGAATAAATTCAACCGGCAGAGGAATTTTACTGCACAGATCCTAATTACATATTGATTTTAATTACCGAGATGTCAACAAAACTTCATCAGCAATATACCCCAGAAATAACTTAATGGAAAACCATATCACTTATACTTACTTTCACCTGAAATTAACCATGTAAAGGAAATTATTTGTAACGACTGTGGATGGCTGAATAAATGAGGGATATGGGAGCATGGCTCACTTAATATTATTCGTTTCTAACATTTTGGTAGATTTTATTTTAAGGCACATTATGTAAGAAAGTTTTCGACTTAAACTTAGCTTTTTAGTGATGATTGATGATACCAGATAATATTATTACCATTAACAAAAATTAGTATCACCTAAGAATGCTGTCGTGTTTTTCATGCAAGAGTATGCTGAAAATGAAAATAAATGACCCAGCTTTCTTAATTAGTTGCTGAAGCTAACCTGACCGTATGCATGAGTTCTAAATTAATGTAGGCATAATGACTATTTAAAATACTGTGAACTGAATATTTAAAAAAAAAAACTGAAATTAGACGAGGGGGAAAAGAGTGCACACGGGCGGAAAGATGAACTGGAGTTCGTAGAGATAGCCTGGTCTAGTAAATAGAATTGGAGATTTGCTGAGAGAATAAAGTTTAGTTTCAGAGACATGAAAAAAGAGGGAAGGGAGACTGGGAAAGAGTCTCTGTCCCACTCTTCTTAGTTGTGTCTTTCGACGCCAAGTTGTATGGGGATAATCATATCCTCGACCTGTTTAAGTTGTTTAAAATTAAGATGATCATATGCGACCATGAGCTCTTGCTCTAAGAGCAACCCGTAAAGCTCTGACCGTCTTTCTCTCTCCTTGTTCTCCACACGGACCGTTATAATTTAGCGCAGAACAGCGATCTTGTATTGTAATAGACTGAAACTCAAATTGGTAACTATCTTATGCTTTATGACGTTTAGACCTGCAAAGCCATTCACTGTTAACTGTGGTTCTGCGTTTCAAAAAATATACCTCAAAACTCATTAACCTTGTCATTCAGTACAGACTCTCTACCAGGGCACAAAATATTACTGGGTGCAGCAATACCTATACTTAAGTCTTTTCACAAAAACTTTATATCTGCCACTCATTGGCGGAATCAGAGTTTCTTATTTTAGTTTTCTCATAATTGTTGTCAAGTAATTGATGACGGCTGGAAAACTTGGTCACAAATTTCTGAAGCTGACAGCTGTAATGGTAAATGTAAATGAATAACACTACCATCCAGACCGACTTTTAATAAACCATAATATAAATAGAAATCTGATACTGAATTCCATCGAAATTCCAGTTTAACGCCCTTTATAACATTTCTTCCAGAGCCTCCACAGATAATAATATCGGTGATAATATGGCTCCCATGACAACGTACCAACTTTTGTTTATCATTAATTCATGCATTTTTCACATCCATTGCCGGTCGTTACTAATAAAATCAAAGATTCTAGTCGTATTATTAACTTCATCAACGACATTACTTCATCAAATTTTTCTTTTGATTATTTAAATTCTTCATTACTGGAATATTGCAAGAGGCTACAAAACAGAATTTAGTAACACATAATGGTGAAATTGAAGAGGAGGTACGAAAATAAGTAAAAAAAAAAATAATAATAAGATATGTATAAATATACATTTTATAAGAAGTAACCGATTTGTTGGGAGGACTGTCAGTAAAAATTACGCAAAGTGGATTACTTACCGCAACATTTTATCTTACAGTTGTTTAATGGACTGTAATCAGCTCAGACCAATCACCGGAGCCTTTTGGCAAAACTGCCCAAAGAGGTTCAATGTCATTTTCCACCAATCAGATTCGGTGACATCCATCCTAAATAAATGGACTGGCCTTCACTGACCACTGGCGCTCCGGTACTGAAAATGCTGATGTTGCGCTTTTCGCTTCCATTTGATTTGGTAACTTTGTCAACTAGAAAACTGGGGGAAAAGGCAGAGCCATCAGCAACACTAATTCCGCTTATATTCTTTACTTTTATTCATAAGTTGCTCATTTCAACCTCTTGTCCGGAATCTTACCTTGCATCATTGGTGACATTTGTCTTTTGGAGCTACCGGGTCTTTAGAGGAAAGGTTTCGTAAAAATCTGATCGTATTGCAGCGCAAAAAGTTTGTCCACCACCTGATGTTTCACAAGCCTTCCATCACTCCCATCACCATCACAAAATAATCTTATTTTCTTATGGTAACATGCTAAATTCCAGAGAGTGTGTCCTTCTGAAGTGGAAGCACTTGAATCATTGAAAATATTCAGATTTATTCATCAAACTTTCTAGGCACTTTTGGGAAATTTTGCGAAATGGGATAAAAGTGATGCAAAACTTTATTAACCTTCACCATGTGGGGAAATGGGAACAGACGTCGGCAACGCGCGATGCTCCTCGAGCTCAATTAAGTCTCCTCCGAGGGATTTCATCCCAACCTCTTGCATTCATGACCAGTGCATCGGTCACTTTCCGACAAGCACTGCATCACTCACATTCAATAAGAGGAGGAGGAGGAAGAATTGTTTGTTGTAATATTCGTGTCTTTCGCATCTTGCTTGTTTATTTGGCTTTAACCTGAAAAACAAATAAAGTATGCTGGAACCTCAGAATGCAAACATACTTCATTACCAACGCTAAATCATTCTTACATGAAATAAAAGTAGTTAACTTAAATGGTAATTTTACATATATTTCTAACTCCCCTCTGTTCCACCTATAAACAAAATAAGATAACGTGTTTTTAAATTTCTTTCAGCTATGAATATGGAACTAAATTCAGAGTTACAAGACAAGTGTACGCATCCTATAAAGGACGTGAAGTTACGTTCCATGCATGAAACACCAAACTAATAATTCTTAATAGTACATGTTAGGAGCAATTTTAGCGAAATTGTTGTCGTTCGCATCTTTTTGGAGGACAGAAAAACCCTACTGCTGTTGCATATAAGATAAAGGTTTTATCTTTGATCGTATACAACGTATAAAAAAATTCAACTGGATCAACATTTTGGATATATTTGACTGCTTTCGTGGTATTCGGATAACCACTGGTTGAGCTGCCATCTTCCAAGAAGGCAGCAAAAATGTCTTCCCGATTTTTGTCGCATCCCATAGGTTTGTTACCGGTGTACAGACAGACTTCAGGATGTTAGCCGGGATAACAATGGTGTTTCAATACTTAGATCCAATATATAACACTAATACTGAAATTTTGAATTTCATAAAACTCTTAGTATATTTTGAACCTACTTATTATCGGAGTCATGTTCGGATGAGAGACTTCATTCACGTAGCTATCAAGTGATTTTAATTGGTGTGCCCAATCCTCATTAAATGTATATTTTGGCAATTACAAGTATATTTTTTACAACTTCTTTGGCCAAAATCATTCAAAAAGCAAATACGGCCTCTAGTTGCATATAAAAGAGAAATCTTGTTAGAAGTAAATGTCACTGTATGAAAAATCATTAACAAATCTTCATTCAAAATTATTTCAGACGTCAGCATGGGAAAAGCACGTTAAAACGAAGGAGAAGATACACAGATGGTGAGTGAAATGCCATTTTTATATGTTCCTTGATTTTATGAGTTATCGAGACAAGTCAGCTGGAAGGGAAAAGCAGCGGCGGATTTACATATATGCTTCCGAAAGCTCTTCATGGAACATCTCTCTTCCTGAAGGAAACTCAAAGACCAGTTTTTTCCACAAAAGCCTCCGCAGAGAGAAATAAAATCTCATTAAACTCTAATGTATTCAGGTCAGATGTTCACTAGAGGAAATCCATTTCCTTTTTCTCTAATAGCAAATGGAAAGATTATTCAGTTTCAGAGTTTATACTAGCGCATTGTATAAAACAGTTGAAATTGTTACCGATTCGTAAAAGGTGGAAGAAGACTATTAAGCGCATTATAATTATCAGCAGTTGTATTATTGAAACAATATGAGCTAAGTAATAGTGGCTCGAGAAATCCACAATACTAACGCTCAAACGACTTATCATCTCCAATAATTAAATCATTAATTAATTAAATGATTAATTTAAGAGTTCTGCTTGTGTATCCTCATACAAACTGAATTCCTGTTTTATGATCCCCAGTCTCTCTGGCACACTGAAGCTATCATGCACCGTAATTCATCCTGTTCTCTCCTGTTCTCTTGGGTATTCAGTGGTTGCTGCTGCAGAGAGAGCGATTCTCACCGCTTCAGCAACCACCAGACGCTCAAATCATCATTCTGTTGAAACAAAACGTCCTCTGATAAAGTCATTTAGATCAAGTTTCTAGTTATACAGAGATATTTAATTGGACCCATTCACACCGTGCATAGTGGTGGATTCATGCTATTGATGTGAAATGTTTACGAATTATCCGTGGTATAGGAAGGACAGGAAGGTCGAGAATTGAGGACATACATGGATAAGTGATAAAAGGTCAGCATTGGTATAATGACTGATCAGTGCGTTGTGAGAAGGTTTGGTCAGTTGGAAAGGATGCATAAGGATAGGTTGGTGAGTTATTAGAACAGAAGAGTCTCAATGTCTTGGACGAGCGAGATTATGTGCAGGACTGAAGTCATTCAGGTACTGTATATGGGGATGCCTGGTGTACTGCTGATGAATTTTGTGCAATCGTAATAGGCGGCCAATATTGTGGAAGTTTTATGCCCTGGGGTTTTTCTCCCTTTCTTAGGTTCTGTCTTAACAGGTAATCATTAACACCCAAGGTGCTAATGATTCCCTGTTCCAACGTCTCTCTAAGCCATCTACCTGTTATTCTACTAGAATCTTCCTCTCCCTTATTTTCAAGATGTGTGAATTAGGCATCATTTTCCCTAATATAATCTGTTACGTTCTATCCACACTTCTAAACGATCTCATAAACACTTTGCTCGGCTATTTTCCATCTGATAACTTTTATAACAGATATTCATCTCTTCTGTACTTTTAGCTGTTCCATCCATTTCACTGCTTTATGGTAATGGCTTCCTAATATCGAGAATAATAGTTATCTGGTAACTACGCTGAGCTTATGATAAATACCACTGATTTAAGGCATAAAATGATAAGAGTGACTGAACACTGCAGTTATAAAAACGCTACATATTCTCATTGATATGAATATTCATGTAAATAATTATTTAATTATCTTTTTTTAAGTTCATTTTATAATAGTAGGCCCTAACAATTATCATTTTTTATCCAAGGCTTCTACCGAATTTACAATGGAGCTATTATAATACACGAATACCTACGTCTGCATTTATTTATTTTGTATTGCAGGTCTACCAAAGTCAGTTATATCCGAAGTGGTCATTTTTTATTATCGAGAAGTAAGGTTTTTGTAGGCGCCGATAGTGTTGGTAGGCTTTGACAAATCAGAATCAAGCGATGGAAAGTAAATATATATATAAAATTTGGTTGGCACCGTTGTTATATAACGGAATATAAACGGCCAGGGGAATCTTTGATCAAATGCCAGTTCAACAGCAGTGATAAAATCAATTTTCTATTTTTTTTTTTTATTTAATTGTCTTGAGTATATTTTCATTTATGTTGAAGTAGTCAATGCCTTTAGGATACTGCCGACTATTTGGGCAAGTTTCAAGTGATGATATAGTTAAAGGAATCAAAAAGAAGGTAAAGTTATAAAACTGAAAATTATTATTTTTTACTTAAATTTCAAAGTAACTTTTTTTTTAGAGTTTTCTTATTGTTTGATCTTAAGTAAATTTGTTTCATAAACGAAATCCCATTCTAATCACTTGAAAACATTGTAATCTTCCTTTTAACTCTTCTTACTTCTCACACACTATAGTTCATTAACTTTGAGCATATTTAATTTTTACTTTTTGTTTTGTAAATCTTTTTTTAAAGCCACGAAAGCTGTCTTCATTATGCCAACTATTTAATAATTTCCTTCGCCTCAGATCCCATGGTTTTCCATCACAGCCCCACATGCTTCTATGCGTCAGCTGTTTAACCTTTGCTCCTTGTTTATCTTATATAAAGCTAAAAACTATTATCTCGGACTCACTTTTAAACTAGAATACTCTTTCTGCCATTTACACTATAATCCAAACCGAATTTTCATCTAATCATCAATATTTTAACATCTCAACATATTACTGTCCAAATAATACATGCTCAACTTTCATTTCATTCATAAAATTTTTCTTGATCCACATGAGTTATTTATGTTTTTTTTTCCTTTACCCTCTAATATCTCACACAACTGATATCCTAAATATATTACTACTGTAAATCTGGTTAGTGACACAATCCTAATAGCTTTGTCAATGGAAAGGTCATATGTTACCTGATCCACCATCTTTTATAATAAAAAAGCTGAAGTTTGTAGAGTCCTACTCTTTTATCAAAATAAGAACTATGCATTCTTGATTTTCTTGAGTATTGAAATACTGAAAGGTTATTTTGACAATGTTATAATCACATATATGGTTCCTCAGAAAACTTGAGCATCATATATTGTCTTAAAGTCCAAATACCCTCAAGGAAACACTGACCTTAAAAATCAAGTTGTAATTTTTAATGTGGTAAACGAGACCTAAAAAAAAGCTGTTGCACAAAACATCAGTATCTTTAGCTTGCTGATGAACTTCGTAAATATTTTCTGTACTGAAATGCTAAGGGGTAACAATTATCATACCTGGTGTCTACATTTCAAAGTGTGAAAATATTTCTGATTCCTTTTTTATTAACGTTGGTGCTTACTGTATTCGATTCATATAATATTTCTGAACAATATAGCCACAAAAGCAATTTAAAAACTGGTGTTTTGTTTTCTTCTGCTGAATTCCTACGTAAGAACTGCATTCAGAAACAATACTTGAATATATTAGATTTTTGTCCAGAGATATGTGGGATTCTTTTGCATACACATGAGTACACAGTATATATCATACCTGACTCATCTGCATTCATATAAATTCATACCTCATGAATTATTGCTCCCTTTGGATGAATCTCATATCTAATATTGTGGAGCTGACCTTTACAGTAATTGTTAACTCTTAACCGATTTTTCTCACAGAAAATCTTGAGGCAGGAAAGAATATTTCCTGCCATTTTTTTGTCGTCAGTGAGGAATTATGATTATTGCACTGCCCTTATAATTTATCATGAGATACATTCATCGTTAATTTTAGTATTTCTACCATTATTTGCAACAGCTTTAAGAACTTGCCCAAATGTCAAGTATGTAACTTACCCCCGAGCTCGCGCACACACACAAACACACTAATATATATATATATATATATATATATATATATATATATATATATATATATATATATATATATATATATATATATATATATATATATATATATAGTTACGTGTGAGACTTGGCTGATGAGTTTATTACTTGATTTACGTAATTTTTATAAGGCCCTGCCTGCCAAGGACACACGTAACCTGTCAATTGAAGCTACAAATTAACCCCAAAGATAGCCGTTAAACACTCAAGGTCACCAGCCGAGGAAAATTAACCCCAACAAAAGAATATTCAATGAATAAAGACTTTATGATAAACGTTGCCCAGCTTCGGACGCAGACAATCTCTACTCTAATATGGTATTAAAACACAACGTCTCTTCCAAACAATGGATTGAGACACAAGGCTGCATAAAGATTTTGAAATGACTTGCTCAACCTTCCCTAATTCCTAGTTAATTCACTGGAATGGTTGAATGCCACAAGACAATATAAATTATGCCTAACCTAGACTTCATAAAAGCAAGTCGCTTGGTAACCTAATGGTGGTGAAAGAACGAAACAAAGGGAAACAGAAATGCAGAGAAAAAGGGCTAGTAATTTACAAAGTTTTGAACAAAACACAGACTTTACCTTGGACGACTAGTTGTTGCGCATACAATGGACGATCGAAAGTTCTGGGATGAATTTGCCACATCACAATTCACTAATATAAGACGATAGACAGAAGGTTGGAGGACCAAAGCACAGTTCGTGCGCTCTCTGTGAAGGCCTGATTCTCTCTCTGCCTTGTCCGACCTAGTTCGGTAAAAACAGGGCGTCTGTTCAGGCCCTCGCTGTCTGAAACTTTGTCAAAAACATTAGCCAAAGAGAACAGGTAAAGCAAGCTTACGGCCACCTATCATAAGGGTGATTATGGAAATTTTCCTATGGGGGTTAAATGCCTAATGCTACCGAGTTCTTTGCTACAAACAAACGTTAAAGTTTGAACTGTCTACACGACCCTGCCGCTACACCCGTCCTTCCCGCCTTGCTTCATCTGATATTACTACAAATAAATGTTGCGAGGGCGAACGGCAGATAAAAAAAAAAAAAAAAAAAAAAAAAAAAATATATATATATATATATATATATATATATATATATATATATATATATATATATATATATATATATATATATATATATATATATATATATATATATATCTGTGAGTGTGTGTGTGTTTAATCGCTTATTTATGTTCTAATTCCTAAATTATGGACGAAGCCCTGTGTAGAAAACGATAGCTGACATACACTTATACAGAAGGCTCATAAACATTTCGTTAAACCCCACTACACAATCTTCGCTATTCATCTCTATCTTACACTAACTCTCACTATTCCTGGACAGTAATATCCTCCGTTTTCAGTAGCTCCCGTACATCATCTCTCTAACACTCTCTGGGACTTCCTCTCATTCCTCCTAACGCCTTGTGTTAGACACTTTCAACAGCCTATCGTATTCCTTTCTTTCCATATCATTAAAGCATTTCGAAAGAAATCCTGATCCTTGCATATATGGTAACCGTTTCACCAGTTCCGCATATTCAGTTATCTCTTACTTTCAGCTCTCTTTATTCTGCATGTCCTCATTAAAGAAGTATTCATGTCAACAAATTTAACTTTTTTTTTTCATCTGTATTCAGCATTACAATTCACTTCTTGGAAGAAAGTTTGGCTTAAAAGTCCCAACATAAATTCCACCCATAAATTTCATAGACATTCCAAAAATCTTCCCAATCTTTTGCACATAATATTCTGTGACTCATCTCTTTTCTCATCATACCATTATCTTTCATATTTACTCACTATACTTCTCATAACCAACTGCTTCTACCCTTCCTCAGCCCATGATGACATTCATTGTTTCATCTTTGTGATTTTCGATCACCTTCATATATATAAGGACCCTCGTCCTTACGGCTGGTTGTAATAGATTGGACTTAATAAAAAACATGGCTTCGTTTTGTAGTGTATTGCCAAGCTACTTACAGGAAATCCGGAGCCCTCTTCCTCTGGCTCAGATCTCTAGGCAAGTGATAAGTCATCAGAAATAACGACACCCTGCTCTGTGTAAAACACACTTATATACAAACACATCTTCAACCTCGAATATAGGGCAAAACGAAAAACATGACAAAAACACAATTTTAAATACAGATAAATCTCCAATAGGGTATTAGTGCAAAACACAGAAATATCAACATCCCTGAATGAAATCAATATTATGCCGTTAAGCTGCAAACTGACAACAGTCTGGCACCGTCACCGTCTGATGCAGACGTTGCCATTAGCTAAGCACATTTTTCACAAACATTCTTCATCGAGCCATTTCACTCCTCTCATGCTCTCCATCACTACTTAACAATAAAATCTTTTAAACTTTGTCATATAAGCATTAATACTATTATTATTGTTATTATGATTACTATAATTTCAAATACATATTAATAATTACTTCAATACCCATAAGCATTCTCTTGCTTATATTTATCCTCATCTTTCTCTTTTTGCAAATACTTTCTAATAGCTTTTGTAGTTTTTTTTTCACTATCCCCTATCAGTACTGCTTCATCCGAAACACTAAGACCTCTCCCAGTGATATCTGTCACAAGCTGTTAGGATAAAGAATTACTGCACAATTTAAAAATTTAATTGTAATGTGCTCGTAAAGAGATGTTATTTAATTATCTGTTCTTGTCGATTATTTTTCTAAGTTTTACTGTTCCAGTTCTTTTCTTGAATCTAACCCTTTCCGCAATGATTAACAGAGATGCCAATTCACGAACTCTGCAGTCATGAATAAAAAAGAGCATTTCTAAAATACCAGTAACATATCTAAATATTTTTTAAGCATCTACAATTGTATTACAATATTTTGTATATTGTTGTTGTATTTGCCAATAAAATATGTTTTCACCATTTCTATACTTAAAAACACGACTCAATTTTTCGGAATGACACCTGGCTAGCGCTAGAATCACAGCTCTTCTGATCAATCAAATGAGGCCACGATGTTTCTTTTTTATACTACTTTGCTGGTGCTCATCTTCTAGAAAAAAGCTGCATAAGATTCTCGTTCACAATCTGCTATCTGTCTCTTGATGTACAACCTTCGCCAAATTAAAAGAGCATCATCGTAATCACAGTGAGGCTGTCGCTGGATGACTAGAATTCCAGAAAAGTGTAAATGATAAAATTAAGGAACAGCTTTCATTCTCAAGGGTAATACGCCTGGAGAAAGAAATGTTTTTTCAATTGTAATTATTCAAAATAATAGGATATATTTTCTAATAAATTTAAACGGGTTTCGATATATTCATTATTATCAGTAATCGATCAATAGCTATTATCAGGCCTCAAAAACAAATTGCAGAGAATCAATAAGCAAAGGAAAAAGTGCTCAATCTTTTAAATATTTCGCCAAAGGAAAACGTGAGTGGAAATAAAGGAGATATTCAAAATGCCACCGAAACAGGAGGCTCAGTGTCGCTGTGGGCCATAAAGTTATCTTTTATGTTTATTGATGTGGGTCTTATCAGAAAGCCGTACAAGTCAGCTCCAGGAAGAGGAATGATTCCGAAAGTTATGCGTTTTCTCTGAGCTATCAAATGACATCTGGCTTTTTATATGCTATAAATTGTGTCCATGACATACTAACATACACGTTCATACACACATACACGAACACACGCATATATATATATATATATATATATATATATATATATATATATATATATATATATATATATATATATATATATATATATATATATATATATATACACTTACATACACACACTCACACACACACACACACACACACACACACACACACACACACACACACATATATATATATATATATATATATATATATATATATATATATATATATATATATATATATATACAAACATTGAGGTACAAATATCATAAAATATCCAATTCGCTCACCCTCGAAAGTAATGCCAAAGAGGAATTAAAATTGATACGCCAGAGAGGGTCCTTTCCCAAAGGTGGCCCGGACGTATACAAAATCGTAAGAGTCATTAAGACCACTGGACCCATTCAGACCAAGAAAGACGAAGCTGGAAGAGATTTGGGACGGCTGTAAACTATGCTTTAATTTTGTTGCTAATTGTTTAAACAGTGGGTTTTGTGGGAAAGAACTTTGAAAGTGGGAAAAAATTTAATAGCTTTGTCGCAAGAGAATGATCTTAATATCGCTGTATGTTGCCTAATAACGTCAACATTGAGTTTATTGTTTATGTCCTCATTTTTCTGTTACTTCTGGAGTTGGAATTTATTATACATTCTTTGTGAAAATTTTATAGGAATGTGCCTCATAGTCCAACGGTTATTTGGGCCAGATGAATATGATACAGACATATTCCGTACGTTACGTTGTCACAAGAGGGGAAAAAGATAAATGTAGCAGTAATTAGCAGACAACGCCCTAACCTGGCAGCAGATTTCCATTGGCGGTATCACCTTTGAACATTCAGATGTCTCTTCAACGGGGCTCGCTTCTGCAAAACGTCCTCATTCAGTTCATTTTGTGTCTTAATTACCGTTTTCATGGCGCATATCTTAGCTTCATATTACTTATTAGCTTTTCTTTGATGGAAAGCAAAAAGTAATATTTCTCTTGCGATAATTTCTGTATTGATCGATAAAACCCCCGGATAATTCACGAAAATAACGGCCAAGCGTGGTGTACTTAACACTGAGCCCAATTCTGAAAAGGACCTGCATCTGCTTACTTACCAGGTATTTCCGTAGGTAAAGCAGCTTCAATGGTCTCACTTCCAGTATTAAAACAAAAACAATTTCTTACTCGTCAAAACTCTCAGAATTTATCGCACTCTCATCCAAACAAATATATTTCTTCTCTTGTTCCGGAAATGAGCAGCAGTACAGTTAGCAGTACGATTACTCATATTACAGCAGAAGAAAATTGTGGTGCATTTCTGGCACAATCTCCAGCGAAACCTTACCGACTACTGCAAGTCTTATTTGTTTCGTTATCCCTTATCAATATAAGTTTTTTTGCAACGATTATTATATACGCCCTGTATAACATGCCTAAATAAAAAAAATTTGACTTTGTTATCTATATCTTCAATCTGCATCTTGGCCTTCTGCATTATTTAATCGGTGAAGCAGCTTTCCTTTCCTGCTTCCACAATCCTGAAGCATTTAACTGCTCTAATCTAATTCCTTGCTACAGAATCCAGTAAATACCAGCCAGCTGTTAACGGATATGGCAATTATGAAATTGTGTGATATCTCTTATTTTTCTATAATTAATTGCTTCCGCCTTCTTTATTGCTGTTATTTTTGGTATATAACATTATTGTGCTTTTTCATGCTCTATCAAAAAGAGAATGGAAAGAGAAACAAAACTGAATCTTGAATAATTTGTTATAGTACTTGTTTCTACATCGGCCAATAATATATATCTATCTATATTTCAGGGAAGCTGTTAAATTATTCTACATCCCGACCAAAATGTCAGCTGTTTCCTTTGAATTACTAAGGGATGCTAAAATTCTCTGCCCTTTAACATTCGGCTATAATTTAGTAATTCAGTCCAGCCGCAACTTTGACCTTTTTATTGCTGGAAGAGAATGAAAGGAAAAGGAGAACCCTCTCTCGTTCTACACCTGGGTGAAATGATGCAGCTCGTATCCATCACGTTTAATGCTATTCATATTTATTTTTTTTTTTATTTGCTGTTTTTTTTCTCAGTGGTCTTGCCTTTGTGATAACATTAATAGGCAATGACTTTTCAGACTTATTACCTGAAATATTACAAGGGCAGTGTAAAATCATTCTTGTAATTTTCTGTTTTTATAACAAAATAAAGCTATCCCGTTATGTCAGCGGCTTAGTTATAAATGTATCTTGAATTAATTCTTGGATATAGGACACATGTCACCCTCACAATATTAACTTAATTTTATTTCTCAGAATTAAAACTTCTGGGAGTACATCCCTCTTTATTGTAAAATAATAGAAGGAATATAATTCTTAAACGGGGCATTTCACGTAAAAACCAACAATGGAAAAGATTATATTTTTCACAGATTTTACATCATGAGGTACAACAACCATAAACTTTCGACTGGATATTTCAGATTTTTTGAACTGTAAATAAGTGGAAAATTGTGTGTGCCAAGTGCCAGAAAAATCCTTCGAAGCTCCCAGTCCTTTGATTTTGTCCTGGATCTGCAGGGAAGAACGAGACCTTGATAACGCATGAGGAAAAAAGGGTCAGGGGAGTGTGACTCGCCGCACAGGTTTATGTACAGTAAACCCGGATGAGGACTGGGCCACTAGAGAGGGTGGCATTATAGTAACACTGAGATACTATCGCTATACAATAAAATTATTATTATTATTATTATTATTATTATTATTATTATTATTATTATTATTATTATTATTATTATCGATTTTGTTATTTCTGTTCAATTTAGCGATAAACATTATTACTGTGCATTGTTCTTTATGGATAGTATCACAAGGAGTAGTGTCACTTCCATTGATGTCATCGGGTTTGTAGCATCGACATTTTTTATTGTTTGTTAACTGTTCCATTGTAGGGCCTAGTATAAGCATAAAAAAAAACGCTATTATCGCCTAACACAATGAACAAAGAGTGGAAGTCGGTCATAGAAAAGACTGTTGTAGCAATGGTGAAGTTAGTGAAACTTGTGGTCAGGTCGGCAACGAGAACTCATTCTGATGGTCCGGATGAGAGTTCGTATCCTACTCCATACATCAGAGTTTCATTCTTGTATTTAGACTTCAGGCTATTTAGTGACGAGCGTATAAAAAAGTGTAGATTCAATAAGTTAAGAGGATTTTGTGGTTATTACAATTACATACTTATCCGGTAAAAATTGACTAGTGGACTCTACACACACACACACACACACGCACGCACACACACACACACACACACACACACACACACACACACACACACACACACACACACATATATATATATATATATATATATATATATATATATATATATATATATATATATATATATATATATACATACATACATACATACATACATACATACATACATACATACATACATACATAAATTGTTGCTGATTGTCATTTGAAATGTTATATTATCAAATATGAATTAACAATTAAACTATTAACATCTTGCTGTTTTTGCCATACTCATTTCAAAAATTGGAAACCGAGTTTTTTCCCCACAGGCCTTAAAATATTACAATAACATCTTAATGCTGAAGATAATTGATTTCATTTCCTTAGTAGCAACAAAGTAATAACTCATATGATGCTAATTGTGAATATTAATCCTTCAAGCTAGGAAAATCCATGAAAGATTTAGGTCACTAAAATGTAAAAGGGAACATTAATATACAATTAAGGCGTATTCTGTATAATGAATTTATTATCATTTTCATTCCAAGCAAGTTCCACAGAAACATAACCCGAATCTTCTAGAATTAGTTTTCCATTTTTTTCGCCTTCGATCCCTGAGCCGAAGGAGCCATTCCTCAAATATAACTGAAATGGAGTCGTGAAGTCCTATGGAAATTCAGAGGAGACCGGATTTTTTCCTAAGTTTAAGTTATCTTATTTTCCAAAAGACAATGGGATAAATGTTACTTGAGAGAGAGAGAGAGAGAGAGAGAGAGAGAGAGAGAGAGAGAGAGAGAGAGAGAGAGAGAGAGAGAGAGAGTCCTTTTCCCTTTGATTAGGTAAGCTTTCATTGAGAAAGACTAGTATGTTATTAATGAGGCCATTGTTGAATAAGGACCAGAATTTTGAGATATATAATTCTATTTTCCTTTAGTTTGTGAGAACTTCTCTTGGAATTGGAGAATTATACTAATTCCTGATTGAAATAAAAGTTGTAGAACGTCAGAGGCTAAGAATGACAAAAGTTCCAGCTCCCTCGACTGCGTGGATGAACAACAAGCCTTATTAAACCAAAGTTTCGTATTATGACCTCATAAACGTAAAGTGCTGTGGGAGGAGATTGCACCAGTGCAATCGTCTTCAAAGGAAAGCCTATTAAAAAGGAATATTTATCTACCTACCAAGAATTTTCAATGTGCTACTTGGTGTTGCCTAGAGAAAATTTATAGGATGAAGGAGCAAGATAAAGGTCACACACACACACATGGATATATATATATATATATATATATATATATATATATATATATATATATATATATATATATATATATATATATATATATATTATTATGATTAGCAAGAATTCGCTAGCAAATTGCCTCCCCCTGTTGCGTTGTTGTTGGTTGTGTTGTTGTTTCATTTACTGCCAGCTGCCCGATCAATAGACCATCTGTCTATCGACTTAGCACGGTCAGAATACAAGGGTTTAAAAGATTAAAAGCCACTCCTTTCCAAACAGATCTTTCTTCAAGGCAAAAGTGATCTCTGTCTGGTGGGTTTTCTTACAGGCAAAACTCCCCTGCGGGCATCAGCTGGAAGATGATTCAACACCCCCATATGTTGGAAGTGCCCCTGCCCCATAGGAGGAGATAAAAGCAGAAGACACAAGACCTCTGCCTCACACACGCGGGGTGGAAGTCAGGGAGTAAAGAAGGACCAAGCCACCTGTCCTTGGCAGTGTTCTTAGCTAACCACGTGGCCCTTTCCAAAGTATACTTTCTCCTCGTGCCCTTCGACCGCAAGCCATGTGCTAGCTTTACCGTTGACCTGCCGGATGCCCCTCAAGAATCGCCCGGCCCTTCGTGAAATTCCCACGCGTTGCCCTTCTTCGAGAAGTCCCCATAGCCGTTCCCTTGTATCCTAACATGTGGAAGAACTCGCCCTCGGAAATCGCAAGTCATCCACGGACCACTTTTCTACGTTGGAACCACACCTGTCTTACGGTAATGTGCCCTGGAAGACCGCCATTCAGTCACGCTTTGTCCTTGTAACATTTATTTGAAGTGAGCGCCATTAATCAACGAATCCCTTGTCTAATGTCCGTGCGCCTCTTGCATCAGCAGTATTAAGTCTTTATTACTCCATCGAAGTCCTTTGGCACCCTCAGTGCAGCTTCGAATTCATTATTCTTTTGTCTATTTTCAGTACTGGCGTATAATGTGCATATCTCTCATTTCAGAGGGACCCTATTTTGTGGAAGCTTCTCGGACTGTGTCTGGAATCCCCCAGTTTCATTCAATCCCGTAGGAATCCCCTTCAGGATCAGAAATCTACTTGAGTTCCTCTTTCCCGTACTGATGTTATTTATGTAAATACACTCCTTTAAATTTGCCCACGTGTTTTACGTAATATTTCCCTCAGTAACAAGAGCCCTATGCTCACATGAAATTCTCCTTTGTTTTCCTCTTTTTACGTTTTCCTGGACCCACGAAGTCAGAATCATAAGGCTAAATTACCTTAAATAGTTGCTACCTGTCTCACAGAGCATATTTCAAACTAAAATCGCAGGAAAAACGTAAAAATGGCGACCTGGCCATAGATCTTGTTTTGCAGTTTCAGTTCCCCTAGTGTTGTTTTATTGCATTTGTAAAACCAGCACACAGATCCGGAAATTCCACGTAAGTAATGTGTTTATCTTAGCAAAACCTTTTCACAATCGTGACTGTTCCTAGGAATTAGAAATAGGGACGCATGTATTCACTGAGAGAAAAGAACCGCCATATTAGATTCGTTAATGCATGCCTTACAGGATAGGTAGTTAGGAAATAACCAGCACTAACCATCCTTTGCTTCGAGGAATAGTGCGAAATTCCTCTGTGTTAAAATCTTTACCATATCTTTTGCTTCGAGGAATAGTGCGAAAATTCCTGTGTTAAATTCCTTGCCATATTCTTGCTTCGAGGAATAGTGCAAAAGAAATTCCTCTGTGATAAATTTTACTTTGCATTTCGAATTAGCGACCTGTTATTTAGGCGCGAATAAATTCCCACGTGGGACAAGACGAAGTCAGCTTGTATTGCTGAAATTCTCTCAGTGTAGTTAGAATTCGCGTTAGGTGTTAGGAAAGAGAAATTTAAACTCCGCTGATAGGGAAAATTACTTGGTCGTTTTACTGTTATCCTCTCCCCGGAATCCCAGACGGTCTATAAATATACGGGTCCATTCACACAGAATCTAAAAATAACTCCGGTGTTGGTCAGACGTCCTGCACCCGCCCCCCCCACCACCCCCGCCCATGCCCGCGCGTGTAGCATTTTTTTTCCCCCTCCATTCATTTCTCAGCAAACATTTTTCTTTGGGTTCTCCCGTTAGTAATTTCTAAGTCCTAAGGGACGAATCGTATTTCCAAGTCCTCAGAGACTCCGAAAATTCTACGTCGCACGTGGCGAAAATTCCTCCAAATTCCACAATTCCAATTCCTAAGTGACTCCTAAGATTCTACGTCGCACGTGGCGATAATTCATTAACCAAAATTCCCAGTCCTCAAGGACTCCTAAAATTCTACATCGCACGTGGCGAGAATTCATCAACCAAAATTCCAGGTCTGCAGAGACTCCTAAAATTCTACGTTGCACGTGGCGAGAATTTCTCCAAATTCCCAGTCCTCTGGGACTTCTAAAATTCTATGTCGCATGTGGCGAGAATTTCTCCAAATTCCCAGTCCTCTGGGACTCCTAAAATTCTACGTCGCACGTGGCTAGAATTCCTCCAAATTCCACAATTCCAAGTCCTCAGAGACTCCTAAGATTCTACATCGCACTTGGCAAGAATTTCTTCAAATTCCAGTCCTTGGAGACTCATACTTAAATTCTACGTCGCACGTGGCGAGAATTTCTCCAAATTCCACTCCTCAGAGACCCATACTAAAATTCTACGTCGCACGTGGCCAGAATTTCTCCAAATTTCAGTCCTCCGAGACTCATACTAAAATTCTACGTCGCACATGGCGAGAATTTCTCCAAATTCCAATCCTCCGAGACTCATACTAAAATTCTACGTCGCACGTGGCTAGAATTTCTCCAAATTCCAGTCCTCAGAGACTCATACTAAAATTCTACGTCGCACGTGGCGAGAATTTCTCCAAATTCCAGTCCTCCGAGACAGATACTAAAATTCTACGTTGTACGTGGCGAAAATTTCTCATTCCTGCGAGAACCCAAAATTAAGTCCTTTTGAGACATTATATAGTGTAGTTCACACACATCTAAGCCCTTACGGGACTGAACATTCTAGTTCGTTAGAACAACTCCTTAACTTCACGCTACAGCCGGCCAAGTCCAAGCGTGACAAAATCCAACTACGTCTTCCGAGACACATATTAAAATTCGTTTGCCAAGAACAACCACGTCTTTCCAAGACATATCAAATTTTAACAAAAACTCTCCTCAGACTTACTACTCACCTGTCTTATTCAGACAGATCCATTCTCCTGCAGTCTGAACCATTGAGTGTTTCAGATTCCTGCAATTGAGTCTTTTCAGACAACCTGAGTCTTTTCAGACATATCATATACCCATTATTTCAAAATGGCTAATACCAGAGCCCAGCAAAACGAGGATTTCAAATTCTACATGTCCGCTGGGAAGGACATGGGACTATCGGGGCAAGATCTGAGAGCATGGGTTCAAGAGCGAGTGGATGATGCCAAGGCGGAGAGAGCAAAAGAACGTGAGGAGAGAGAGAGAGAAAGAATTGCCCAAGAGCAGGAGAAGGAGAGAGAACGTGCAGAGAGACAGAGAGAGAACGAATCGCTCAAGAACAATGAGAGGAGAGAGAACATGAGGAGAGAGAGAGAGAAAGAATTGCCCAAGAGCAGGAGAGAGAGAGAGAACACGCCCATGAGCTCCAGGTGCTAGAACGACAGCACGCCACCCCCCGCCCCTGCCGCGGGAATGAGTGCCCTCAGCCAAGCTCACTCGTTCATGCCAAAATGGACAGAGTCCGAACCTGAAGTATGGCTTGAAAGGGCCGAACGAGTCCTGGAGTGCTGCGATCTCTCCCCGCGGAACTCTCCCTTGTTCTCACTAAATTCCTGGGCGGAAAGGCCCTCGTTGCCTACCACGCCCTTCCAGCAGACGATCAGGGAAACTGGGAAGCCGTACGCCAAGCAGTGATGAAGGCGTACGAGATTACCCCCGAGCGGTGGAGGAGACGTTGGAGAGAGCAGCCCAGAGAAGCAGGCCAGACTTGGTCCGATTGGGCATACCATTCGGAGCGGGCATTAACAAAATGGCTCGATTCCGAAGGAGCCATAAGCACTGCCGAGGTACTCGAGCTGTTTAAATTCGAGCATTTCCTGCGCTACGCCCCTCCTGCCCTCGCCACTCATATAGTGGAAAAAGCCCCATCAACACTCACCGAGTGTTGCCGAACATCAGACATGTGGGAAACTCACCACCCTCAAGAAGGATCCATGGGACGGAAGATAATTCCCCCGGCCCTCCTCGGAGGTTCAAATTCCCACAATAATGGGAACTCGGGCAAGCCCCTAACTTCCAATTATTACAAGAAATCGGGGCATTCCTCCGAACAGTGCTGGAGCAAGAAACCGGGACCTCTCTCTCTCGGAAAACCGCCAAATAACTTGCCTGCGCCCTCCACAGGGGCAGCGCGGAAAGACTTCAGCCAGACCTTTTGCATGGCGTGCAAAGTTTATGGCCACTCTCCCACATGGGCGAAATGCCCACGCAATAATAAATCAAATACTCCCACCGTCGCCTTGGCCGTCACAGATCCCACGTCATTAGGCCCTCCCGCCGAAGGGCACGTATACGTGACTCCTTCACGAGGTAGCCACCCCGCGCGGCGAGTCACTGCATTCGAGGTCTCGGGCGCACAAATCTCCCTCATCCGAAGGGACAGAGTTCCCTACGGAGCTATCGTCAATAGACGAAAACTCGTCACGATCGAGGGAATAAATAAATTTAAAATGATACTCCCTACGGTCCAATTGAGAGTCCCAAGACCTCACCAATCCAAAATTTGCAATCTTGCAGTAGCAAGCCATCTCCCCGGAGGCTATGACGTCATCCTGGGACAGGACTTTCAGTCCCCACAGAAATCACGATAATCAAGGGGTCCACATTCCCTGAATCATTCCTCAGGCGCGAGTAATCCTCCCCCGCTTCTCCCTCAGTCAAGACTGGCGCCCCCTGGGTACCAGGAGGACGTGCAGTCCCCACCAGTGCCACCTGAGTACGATGTACAGTGGCCCCCTCGATCGGTTCCCGATCCAGTTCCAGTGCCCGGCCCTGCCTCAGTGCCAGTGCCAGGGCCCCAATCAAATCTCCCTTTCAGAGATGCCAAATTCCTGCCGGTGCCACCTGCATGCACCGAGCAGTGCCAAGCTTCGTCTGTCCTGACAGACGAGCCAAAGAAACCTCTGATAGTGCCTGACTCTGCCCTAGCGCCACCGCCAGAGCACTACCCCGATCTCCATTCACGGGATCCAACTCAGGACCCCTCTCTTCCCCCCGGCTTGGCACAGCTACCAGCTCGGTAAGAGAGACGGTTCCTCTAGACCACCGCGGAAGCTCACTTGCAGATGCGGCCTCGAAACCCGTGCCTGAGCTGGTCATCGTTACCTGCGAGCCACTCACGCCACCCCAGACCGCCTCCTCTCTGCCTCAGCCCGTCGCCGACGTAAATGCAAGTCAGGATTCTGCCATATCTCCCTTGGCCGATGAACTACAAGAGCTACGACAGATTATGGTAGAACCAGCACGGAACACTCCTGCGTCAGCTGTCGCAGCAGCAGGCCCAGGTGGTACTCCGTACCGCCCTCCGGTCGCGGGCCCTCCTCTTCTCCGGCCGAGGACGACTGTCCCATTAAGAAAGGCTCGAGGCGAAATTACCACGGGCGTGGGAAATTCCAGGTAGTTTACAAAGAGCTCTAGAGCTCCCCTGGCACCTGTGCCACCATTTTATTTTTCGAAGGTCTTGGCACCCCTAATCCAGAAGGGGATGTCAGGCCCTCCTCTATCTTCCTCCGTTCCTCAGGAACTGCTATCTCTTATCATCCTCTATTAATCTTCCCTTAAATTATCACCACAAGAGGCAATTAAGTACGGGATACCATTCCCCACACAATGTATAAATCATTGAGAATAACAGAGTGAGAAGTGGCACGCCCTTGCGCCTATACCTTGGCACCGGGCGTGTGTGTCAGCTCCTCCTGAAAGGAGTCGTGCCCTTCGGGTGCACTTCTCTCGCCCTGGGACTGAAGTGATAGTCCGGGCCGTAATTTATAGGCGAAGGACAATAAATTCCTGCCTAACACCATAAAACCCTCACTTCTTTTACCTTAGCTCTTCTGCCAATATCATTTACTTTCTTTTAGTAATTTATTTATCTTTATTTTAATGAATCGTGAGTCAGAGACTCTTGCCCTTGTGATTTAAATGCCCCTTTCGAAAGCTCTGAGAGACGTGTCCCGCCTTTCATATGCGGTCACGTTTTCATTCGTAACACCTTGTTAATTTTCCTTTTGTTATTATTATCATCCCTTTTTCCCCTTCCCTTCCTTCCAAGAACTCTGTTTGTCCTAGACCCCACATCTTTTTTTCTGCTCGCCCTGTCATAACATTGAGTACTCAGTGTGGGCCATGGACGCATAAAATTAGCATAGTTTAAGGTTAGAGAATTAACGCTCGCGAATACTCTCGCCCGCATACGACTGTCAAAATCCCTGTGTGAGGGTCAGCCATCAGCTAGCATTGGGCTGTTAGCTAAGCAATTATCAATGCAAATTTGTATAGTCATTACAATATCGCGTAAAAGGGGATGTCATTTACAAAAAATAAATGCTGTTTTTCATTTACACAGCCTCTTCAAGGCACATTGTACTAACCGCATGCATTTTATCTAAAATTAAGTAACCGTGTATTTTAATTCTTGAACAGTAACCTTTCTTTTCATTTGTAGGCCATAGCCTCATATACGTGGTCTTATAATCTTAATTAATTCACAATTGTTCGAGTCACTTTATAAAGTTCCCAAGGGGTAACCAAATCTAAAGTAATTACTCTTTTGCAAGTGTTTAAATCACTTTGCGTCCTGTTAAAGAAACTTGTGCCAATGTGTTATTAAAAGTAATGTCACAGCTTCATAAAACCCTTAGTAGTAAAGTTCATTGCAAGGTAGAATGTATAGTAACGTAAAGCATTTGACGCTCATTCTTGCACATCGATTTACACACCCGAAGGAGGTATGTACATCATCTTGTATGGGGAGGTATTATGATTAGCAAGAATTCGCTAGCAAATTGCCTCCCCCTGTTTCATTGTTGTTGGTTGTGTTGTTATTTCATTTACTGCCAGCCGGCCGATCGATAGACCATCTGTCTATCGACTTAGCACGGTCAGAATACAAGGGTTTAAAAGATTAAAAGCCACTCCTTTCCCAACAGATCTTTCTTCAAGGCAAAAGTGATCTCTGTCTGGTGGGTTTTCTTACAGGCAAAACTCCCCTGCGGGCATCAGCTGGAAGATGATTCAACACCCCCATATGTTGGAAGTGCCCCTGCCCCATAGTAGGAGATAAAATCAGAAGACACAAGGCCTCTGCCTCACACACGCGGGGTGGAAGTCAGGGAGTAAAGAAAGACCAAGCCACCTGCCCTTGGCAGTGTCCTTAGCTAACCACGTGGCCCTTTCCAAAGTATACTTTCTCCTCGTGCCCTTCGACCGCAAGCCACGTGCTCGCTTTACCGTTGACCTGCCGGATGCCCCTCAAGAATCGCCCGGCCCTTCATGAAATTCCAGCGCGTTGCCCTTCTTCGAGAAGTCCCCATCGCCGTTCCCTTGCATCTTAACACGTGGAAGAGCTCGCCCTCGGAAATCACAAGTCATCCACAGACCACTTTTCTACGTTGGAACCACACCTGTCTTACGGTAATGTGCCCTGGAAGACCGCCATTCAGTCACGCTTTGTCCTTGTAACATTTATTTGAAGTGAGCGCCATTAATCAATGAATCCCTTCTCTAATGTCCGTGCGCCTCTTGCATCGGCAGTATTAAGTCTTTAGTACTCCATCGAAGTCCTTTGGCACACTCAGTGCAGCTTCGAATTCATTATTCTTTTGTCTATTTTCAGTACTGGCGTATAATGTGCATATCTCTCATTTCAGAGGGACCCTATTTCGTGGAAGCTTCTCGGAATGTGTCTAGAATCCCCCAGTTTCATTCAATCCCGTAGGAATCCCCTTCAGGATCAGAAATCTACTTGAGTTCCTCTTTCCCGCACTGATGTCATTTATGTAAATACACTCCTTTAAATTTGCCCACGTGTTTTACGTAATATTTCCCTTAGTAACAAGAGCCCTATACTCACATGAAATTCTCCTTTGTTTTCCTCTTTTTACGTTTTCCTGGACCCACGAAGTCAGAATCACAAGGCTAAATTACCTTAAATCGTTGCTACCTGTCTCACAGAGCATATTTCAAACTAAAATCGCATGAAAAACATATATATATATATATATATATATATATATATATATATATATATATATATATATATATATATATATATATATATATATATATATATATATATATATATATATATATATATATATATATATATATATATATATATGGGCCGTTAGGGGACATGAAATGGTACCAAATTACTCAATCTCCTAGTTTTCCCGGTATTTGCAGTATATCCTCCTTGCACTTCTAATTGCGGAAAAAAAAGGTTTCTAGAACTTAATGGGATCGAGCTTATGCAGAAAATAAAGGACATAATGTTTTATTGGGAACAAAAGCCATTTGATATTTGTGTCTCAGGCCAGAGGACAGCATGTACAATGACATTTTTAGTGAGTTACGTGACAGTACAATTTACTGACGCAGTTGGTAACGAGATATCTCTGACCACTAATGACTTGCAAGCAGAGTAGCTTCATAGAAGCTTAAAGCCTAACCATTTTCCTCTTAACATTTCCTTCTAATCCGGGAGATGACGTCATGGCGAGTCATTCATTATCAAGTTTCATTAAAAAGATCAAAAGACAACTTAGATGGCTGCGGAGAAAAGAACCTATTGAATTTTATTATGCTTTAACGAATTGTACTTTCTACAAAATACATTCTATTTTCATATTTTAGAATAATATATATATATATATATATATATATATATATATATATATATATATATATATATATATATATATATATATGTGTGTGTGTGTGTGTGTGTGTGTGTGTGTGTGTATATATATATATATATATATATATATATATATATATATATATATATATATATATATATATATATATATATATATATATATATATATATATATATATATATATATATATATATATATATATATATATATATATGTGTGTGTGTGTGTGTGTGTGTGTGTGTGTGTGTGTGTGTGTGTGTGTGTATATATACATATATATATATATATATATATATATATATATATATATATATATATATATATATATATATATATATATATATATATATATATATATATATATATATATAGATAGATAGATAGATATATATACATATATGTATGTGTGTGTCTGTGTGTAAATATAAAGGTCAATGTTATCTGGCTGCAGCTTACTTGCATGAAAACATATCAGCTATATCCCGAAGAAAAAATTATGTGCAAACAAAAAATGAGTGATTCGATATTTGAGTAACTTGAGTAACTATAGCCTCTTCAGAAAGTATAGACGACGAGTAGTCTAACCGAGGAATTCCAATAGAGGCATTCAGAAGCGCCCCGTCTCTTATACCAGAGAACCCTTGTCAATGGAATAACTTTATTATTCCTTTGACTGATCATTGCATATTCAAACAAATGCAGCAGCTGGTTGAAGAAATTTGCTCTTCAAAAGACGGTGAAGAAACACTCCAGTCTGCGTTATTGACTTGACCAGCAAAAATGGAATATCCTATGATTTGCAAATATGACTTTAAAAAAAAATTCTCTTCACTAAAGCAATAAACCACGAATTTGTGGTCTTAACAGAATATCTGATGTGAGAATTGGACTGTCAGCGTTAAAGATATTCATCGGTCGTATTATATATCCAGTGGAATTTAGTAAAACAGCCATTTTATTTTGATTACAACTTTATGAATGTTTTATATTTACGTACTACAAGAGAATCGCGGTGTTTTGCCAAAATATTTCGTAATGGCTTATGACACCAATAACAGTGTAGCTGTCTTCTTTCTCTGCTTTTGTAGGTCTATTTTAACTGAATCATGCTTCTCTAGACGTTAATTATTCAGCTCTTGTAGAGATGCATAAAACATGTACTTTTGTCATGAAGTTTTGAGGATAGTTCTGTTTTATTAATCTTGTTTCTCTTACCATGTTAGCTAATAAAACGGGCGACTCAGAATGAAAAATGAACCTGTGTTGAAGAATATCCTTCCGATTCTCAGAATAGTAACACCCTTTTTCCCACATGGCATTGTGGATGTGCTTCGACTTCTTACAGTAAATGAGAATGGAGAGAAGCTTAGGGGAATGCATTCTGAAATCGCAATATTAATGAGATAACATGATTTATAAAAAGAAATTACATGAAAGTTAATATATCTGGGAAAGGGGAAATGGTGAGTTAAAGGTATTTTAGATGATGCATTAGTTCGGAGTAACTGGAAGAGCAAGCTAATGGAACTAATACATAGAGAGGTTGGTTAGATAGACGGATGGAAGAAAGAAAGCGGGAATAGATGCAAATTAACAAGCTAAATTTTGAGCACTGCTATTGGTCAAAAGGACGCTACACATGCCCTTTAATAATGCTTACTTTGGGCAAGTGAGGTACACTGACAGTATCAACTCTTCCCCACCCGACCCCGACCAGTGAATAGTGATTTTGAAAGGAATATAGACGTTAAAATTTTGGTATTCTCTTCTTTTTCCGTTTTCTCATTCAAGGTAAGCAATCAGCTTTGCATATTAAAATTTTATAGCACACGGGGAATTTATCGATTGTCGATAGTTTTGAAGATAGAATATCTTGAAAACTAATATCTGACAAAGTCATAGACTTAAAATTAAATATATAGCAGTGACATTATGTGTAAATTCCCTGCCTTTTACATTTTCACATTCAGTTATATATATACGTAACGAAAACTTAAAATTTTACATTTGGAACCATAATTTTTACCAACTTTTCCCTTTCTCGTTATTTGATAAAATCATAAAAAAAAACAATTTGTACTGTAGTAACCATCTAGTTCCTTTAGACGCTAAGAGAAAAAGACATAAATATTCCTTGGTCAGTGTTACCAAACAGAAATCTTGATGCAGTATTTTGCTTTACGCATTAAAAGCAAATGCTATGAGAATGTACTTGCTTTGCTTTCTGCTTTTCTTATCAGTCATCCGATAAAAAACATGTAAAGAAACTACGAGCAAAGAATGGAAGAAAATTTCAGGAACTTGGACTCTCATCATCTACCATTATCTTGGTTTGAGAAAAGAAAGTTAAAGAAAGAAACGTCAGGCTTGACCCCGACGAACTCAGAAAAAATAAACAAAGAAACCGCTTCTTTTCTTTGCCATTAACCACAGAATTTCCGTTTCGTTTAATAGTTATTAGGAAAAACAGCAAAGGAGAGTTCCCTATGTTAGAAGAGAAAGACTTGTAAGATAGGAAGGAACAGGAAGTTGATTCGTTCCGTTCTTTTCATTATTTGCCTCTTTTTTTTTTTTCAAAACATGAAATACGATAAACATTGAAACATTAGAGAAAAAGATAAAACTGTGCAGTGACCTGGGCTGGAATAGCTATTCCTTCTCCTGGATACTTTGAGATGAAGATATGTTGAAATCCAGGCTTTTGATGAACAATGTGTTGTCATTTATGGCAATTCATGATTAGAAATAGTTCAGCATGTTCTTGTAACGCGTGGTTTATAAATTCGTCCTACATTTGACAAATCATCTGTCGCAGCTAATTGTAATTTATTTCATCGCCATAATCGCTTCCAACGCCATGTGACGAAAAGGTCCTCTGAAATTTCACCATTCAGTCCTTAGCTTTATCTTATGCAACTCTACAATCGTCTCCAGCTTCACATCTCAAAGTTCTCATTCAAGTATGCCTGCGTCCTCCAACATTTCTGATGCTCTCAGGAGCCCACCTGACACTTAAATAATAAAACAAGTAAAAAATATGCCGAAGTTTCTTCTGCGCAATCAAGCTTTCTGTACAGCTTATAATGTTGTATGAAACTCTCAGCCACGGCCCATGAAACTCTCTGCCGCAGCCCATGAAACTTTCAGCCACGGCCTGGTGGTGGCCTGTGTTGTTGGCACCTATAGCTGTGCCTGACGCACGATCATGGCTGACTTTAACCTTTAATAAAATAAAAACTACCGAGGTTATACGACTGCAATTTGGTATGTTTGATAATTGGAGTGTGGATGATCGACATACCAATTTGCAGCCCTCTAGCCTAGGTAGTTTTTAAGATCTGAGGGTGGACAGAAAAAGTGCGAACGGACAGACAAATAGTTATCTCAATATTTACCTTTTGCAGAAAACTAGGAGGAAAATTATATTAACAGTAGCTACAGAAAACTTGAATAAACTTTAAGAGGTTAAAAACGTTGACTATCCGCAGCCATTTAAGAAATGGTTGTATATTCCCATTGTTATGTTTTAGGGAAAAAATCTATTGCATTTTTATACAATAATAATTCAGAATGTAATTATCTGGGGTGGAGTTCCTGCAGTACATATCAAGAATATCATTGTAACAGTTGCCAAGATATTGAGGAGCATACTTCATGTAGGATACCGTGATGAAAAAATACTGAGTGTGCGAACAAATAGAATGTACAAAAGCTTAATTTGATGAAGTCTGAAGACGCTTATAAATATTTTCTTTAAAACTTTGCTCAAATGACTTTTTATAAAATCTTAACATTCCTTGCGCATTTTATGCCTCACCACACGTATAAAACACGTAATGCAAGGATAAACTTTCCAACTGTTTGTCTGAGATCGAAAGACAATTTACGGTTATTCATTGAGCCACCTGAAAGTTTGTTGGTTCCCCAATCTGAAGTCTCATCTTCATTCTGTGTTATTTTGGTAATAATAAAAATTTCTATTAACTTCGAAAATATAGTCCCCATGTTCTATAGGGTTACATAACATTATGGGTTCTTGTGGTTCCAAGATTTTATATGATTTGTAGATTCTGTTATTCTTTTGTTTCTATATTTTTATATAAAATATACCTTCTTATTTACAGATGTTATAAGTGGCTTACTACGGTAGCACGTTATTATTATAAATATTGTATTGTGTATTCTGTACGTCATAATAGGCCTGGTGCCTCCATTAGCCTTTTTTTATAATTTTTGTATGTAAAAGAATAAATAAGCCTATATCTGTCTATCTATCTGGCTATCTATGTGTCCATCTTTCGATCTATCTATCTATCTATCTATATATCTATCTATCTACCTACAAATCTTACTTTGAATGCTGACGTTATTTCTATAATCATTATTCTCTCTTCCGTATTGGATGAACGTAAGGTTGATTAATCTTTCTGAGAACGACAACTCCCACCATTTCTATGAATCTGGAGTAAGTGATAAAGCTACAATACTCATGACCCAAATATCTCTCTGGAACCTCAATCCCATGTTACTTATTTCTTATCTGGGAAGACTGAAACCGAAAAAGTGAATATTTCACCAGAATTTCCTTGGGATGGATTATGTAGTTTGCAAAGGCTCTCGATAGATATTTTGCGAACAAAATCTGAAACGTCGACCAGAGTAGCCTTAAGAAGCCAGTTATGAAAGATATTAAAAACCCTTGCTCTTATATTTTATGATACATTGGGTTCTTGCGTAGCATCATCCTCAGTCAATGTCGAAATGAAAGGAATCCGAGAGTCCATAATTCTTTAAATTTCTAGGTTCATATAAAGATACAGAGTCTGAAACGCGTTTAGTACTTTAAAATAAAGGAATAGAATTGTAAGGGTAAGAGAACAAAAGGTTCATCATGTATTTTGTCACTTTTTTCTTTTCAATTCTCTCCTTTTTTGCTCGCCTTTTGTTTCACTCAGCATATTATTATTATTATTATTATTATTATTATTATTATTATTATTATTATTATTATTATTATTATTATTATTGGAACTCTTAAGTTTTAAGGAAACTCTTCCTACCCTCTTCAGAGGGAATGGAAATAATCTAGAAAGAATGTTTTAGCTATTTTTTATATAACAAACAGACCTCCTCATGTTACCCGTGTCTGCATTTTCGATGAAAGGCTGCCTATGAAAGTATAATCTTTTGTCTCAGGAACGGAGATATATGCGTGTGACAATGTGTGTTAGAACGGGGCATTGCTAATGGATCCTTGTAACTAACATCAGTCTCACATGCATATAAATCATTTTCACTGTTGACATTCCGATACCCGAGCCTAATAAAGTGTTTATTTCCACTGATCATAGGTATGGAATCAATCAACACCTCTCCGACTGTGTTTCATCTTTTACGATTACTATTTTTAGAGATCATGACAAGCGACAGAAGAAGAAAAAATATTATTTTGACTGAACTATATGGGGAAATCACCATGTAGTGGTAACCCAACTTCTGATGACCCTGCTTACCAGGCAGGGCCCACCCCATCTCCCTGTATCCCCAAAAGTGAACTCACTCTGCTTTTTATATTACTTTAGCATGTTTTATAAACAATATTTTCTTTTGTTCTTATTGAGCTTTATATATGCAGGTACTGTACATGCGTATTTTTCTTATTGTGATATATACTATGGAAATGACTATGCTTTAAATCTTGATTAAGTTTCCATACTAAACTGAATACTGTGTATCTTGGATGTAAAACGAGGCTTCCCATTTTTCTATCAATCTATCTATCTTCACGTCTTTTTATTTTCACTGAACTCACTCTTTTCGTTTGTAAATATTCATAGTTCATTTTAAGTTTGTTTAAAGCTGTTCATATAAGAGTATTGGTTCAATTCTAGAAATAGCTTATGCAAGAAAGTTACGCCAGTTTTCGAAATGAAGGATACAATAGAAAGTCGAATTTCTTTGACACTCTAAACGAGAAACGGCATTTTTGAACTTTGTTTATGCTAAAATCTTTAGAATGCTCTTCTCTCTCTCTCTCTCTCTCTCTCTCTCTCTCTCTCTCTCTCTCTCTCTCTCTCTCTCTCTCAAAAGTAATTTTACCAAACAATATATCGTCTGTCCTTGGATTTGCCCTTGAAATGTAGATGTAGTCGTTTAGATATTCTATTAAATAAAGAAAATTCATCGGCAATAAGCTTGCATAGATTGTAGCATATCATTTGATGATTTATTTTCGAATATTATCTTGAAATGAAAAGATGTTTAGAATAACTACAGTGGGTAACTTGAATGTGATATGAACGTTTATAAGGATATTTTTTTTTTTACATGTATTCCAAACTACCAACCAATTAATTGCTTTTCTGTAACAAAGACTGAAGGTCAGCTACTTCAGATGAGAAACTTAAAATTGCAATTATTGAATGTGCGAGAGCCGTACTTTCTTTGGTTCATCTTGTTACATTCTTCTCAAAAGTAAATATTAAATGTGCACTTACCTTATATTTTGTGATAAAGAAAATAAAAATGTCTACAGCTTTCTAAAAGGAGCAAAATAACGGTCACAATATAAAACAGTTCCTATGGATTATCTGGAATAGGAATATTCACCATATAAAGCAAAATTAAATAAACTATTAATAAAATACCCTCTTGCATAAAATTGACGATGTTAATCATAGTAGTAAAGCATATAAACATTCATCAGCCATTCGTATGATAATTTGTAGGAATGATACAAAAAATCGGAATGATTCTCGAACTCGAAAGCCAGATTCGAAGAATTATGGATTCTTTTACTGACTGATTTTGCCCAATGACCAAGAAGTGGCATTTAACAACCATCGAATAATTTATTGTCTTTACCCTGATATACCGCATTCCAGGTCTTTTCACTATTTACTGAACATTTCTTACGATTTTGTAATGCCTTTTTGTGGTAAATTCTCACGGAAACGACTCTCTCTCTCTCTCTCTCTCTCTCTCTCTCTCTCTCTCTCTCTCTCTCTCTCTCTGGACTAATAACCATTGTTGCAATTTAGTTTACAGCAGTGAAAGGTCTTTATTATTTGATTTTAATTTGCGATATTAAGCCTCTCTCTCTCTCTCTCTCTCTCTCTCTCTCTCTCTCTCTCTCTCTCTCTCTCTCTCTCTGACATACAATATGTTATCTAAATATAATAATGTGGTACATAGGTGGTAATGAAACTGATAAAAGAAGAGAAAGACAAATATACAAAAAAAAAAACGATGTTTCGTAATACAGATCATGACTTCGGAGTTCATAGGGAAAAGAAGAAAAAACTCCTCACGAATATGAAATTTAAAGGGCTAGAAACCTCTTTCTCATATAGAGGGTACTTTCACATTATTCTTTCAACTCGTACACACACATTATATATATATATATATATATATATATATATATATATATATATATATATATATATATATATATATATATATATATATATATATATATATATATATATATATATATATATATATATATATATATATATATACTGTGAGTGTGCGAACTATATGATAAAACTGAATGTTTGTATGTTTGTCCACTATAGAAATCCGAATCTCTTGACAGACCCAGACAAATTGTTGTACGTGGCCCCAGTGTCACCACAGAAAGGTTATAACTGAAAATCAAGCCTCTACCCCGTGACAGACATACAAACACAGACAAAACAAATGAAATTTTCGTGTTTACCTGTGCCGTTCACCTTTTCTTCAGTAATTTTATGGGAATCACCAGTAACTTGGGCTGAAAACCACCACCTTTTCCGTTGGTGACGTCTGTTAACTCCTCCCACT